>JAMPIV010016730.1:0-188264 GCA_024509875.1 Oreohelix idahoensis
GAGAGAGAGAGATGCACAGAGGAACGCATGCACTTGTACCACGTCGTCTCGAGATTAAAAAGTGAAACGCCAATCCCAACGGCGAAAGGCATAAAGACCTGATTTTTTCAAATAAACAGTAAATAAAAAACACTAACGATACGAGGTTAGGTTTTGAAAACAGGTTTAAGCTCTTATTGGGAAACCTGGCATTCTACTGATTTATGTCTAAGCTCCTGACATTAGTCTGACAGTACAGAAAACATCCCTTGGTATAGAAGTGAACGGGTGGTAAAAACAAATACATGACTATCCTAGAATAATACATATTTTGAACGAAGCCACTTAGCCCCATTAAACTTATATATTTTGTGTGCCTTAGGACTTGCTGACAAAGTATTATGTTATGTGTTACGCAAATAGTCTAGTAATTAACATATTATAAGCCAAAATACTATAGTGGGGTTGTCTGAATAGCACAAGATCATATTTGCTCATAATGGCATGTTTTGAAAAACACTGCTTTAGGGGGGAAATGAGGCCAACAAGTTAGATACGATTTGATTGGCTGTAGTAATATGTAATGCGAAACCTTATTAGTCGAACTGCAAATACTATTATTGTGGTTAATGGCAACGTGTAGGATGGGTAAACAATTTTTTCAAAGGCTCTTGTAAACATGGTCTCATTGGTTAGAAACGTTCGATATAGTCAAATAGAAGCAGTCAGTTCAAGGGCCAGTTTTAAAAAAAAATTTTGTGAGAACCAAGTGCGTTGAAGATCAAGCTAATATTTTTTAAAATAAAGAGTCTGGGATAAGGCAGATCAAAATTGTGCCAGAATTCATCGCCAGTCAAACGTTACTTGTGTATATTTCCTTGAATTGTGGTAAGCTAGACATATTTTCTCTCTCTCTCTCTCTCTCTCTCTCGTCTATATATATATATATATATATATATATATATATATGTATATATATATATATATATATATATATATATATATATATATATATATAATATGAAAATTGAATATGAAATGATAAATTGTGTCTGTATTGTGTGGTTCAGTAGCAAACAGAAGGCGAAGCCTAGATATTGCTCCATCTTGTAAAAGCTTGTCACAGATGGAGTATATAATAGGCATATATGTGATTGCCAAATAGTAACATGACACTATCCTATTGTATAGAAAGAATTAACGCTGGAATTGCAGAGGCGTTGTAACCATTAGGGAGAGGAATACTGGTGTAATATTATCACATGAGAAGCTAGCAGTTGGCCTACTGTGCTGAACTCTGTGTTTTTAATGTCTTGTACTTCAGTGTGGAAATAGATTATATATATTAGTTATGACGAAGGAGGTACAACCTTCTTCTTTCAGGGGGACGTGATACTGAAGTATTTAGAGCAGCACCTGGTCTGAGTTTTGCTGGATCCAGAGGGCTGGCAGCAGACTCCTTGTCTAAGATATCGACCAGTGGTGTATTTCAAGATAACTGAGAAGCAAGCGAGCAGAGGAGACAGTTTCCTGCCACCGACATATGAGCTAAGAATTTGTCAGCCCAGAGCAAGCTCCACCCTTGTATAACCCACCTTAAAAATTGACTATAATACTAAATCAAGAGGGACAGTTATTGTATTACAAATAAAAAGAAATTGTGAACCCTTCAATATTATTTCCACCAGTAACAAACACATGAAGTCGTGATGACAAACAACAACCTAGCTTCAAAAGCCAGTATTACCTCATAATACTACATCACAACCCTACACACATATTGTAATAATATTATATGTCAGGACAAGATCCTTTGTATAAATTTTGTACATAAACATTGTGTTTACATTTGATTGTGATTCCTGATTCACTCTGTAGTTGGATCAGGATATCTATTCTTGAAAGAAACTAATACATAATTTAAAAGTTAACACTTGACTTACTTAAGCTAGTCTTCTAGAGTGTTATATGTATGTGCTTGTCATAGTGTTGTAAAGTGTTGTGGATCTTAATAAAAGTGTTTATCTGTCTGTTGGTTGTTGTGAACTTACACTTCATCACTATCATAACCCTAGACATTCAACGTAGTCATCACAATATTCCAGAATATGTCTGGATTAAGTCTAAATGTGGTAGCAAAGTAAGGTCATCTGTAACACAACACACTTATTAGATACAGATACCTTCACAGCTGATCTCAGTCAGTACACTAAGTCCCCTATAACTATTTATATAATACCAACTTACCACAAAACCCCAGCACCAGAGACTAGAATATTGTAACATTTTACTATTGTAGCACAGAACCCTGTTCATTCAAACAGAGCGTACATAGAATTATTACCTGATGAACAAAATTACTTTGATTACAAGCATTTATGGCGGCATGCCAACTGAAGGACACTGTTACTAAATATCTATACGACACTAAGTAAATTGTGTTGAGCCCTATGACTTAATTATGTTCATTTTTCATGAGTGTTGTAATTTTTTTTTCTTTCTCATATATGCAGAGTTTTGAGACGACCTGTCGGGTACAGTAAGCATCCAATACTGTCATCTATTTCTTTTACCTCTCCCTAGGCATCCAGACTACCATCAGTTGAGTTTGCTCGTTAGAATTGCTTTTTCTAGTTCTATTGTTAACACTTTTGTCTTTACTGACAATCACAGTTAAGAAGGAACAATTGTAAATAAAGAATTGTTTCTTTTTTCTTTTAATTTGGTGTTTTGAGATACGTTGCCAAACTTAGGTTTAGTATATATGCTTGTCTACGAACAACCACCAACAAACGTGTACGTATTATTCGCTTTAATGAAAATAAAATACTATTATATAACCACGTACAGGTCAGATCAACTTGAAATCTTTAGTATATCCATTTACTAGTACAACCGATACATCAAGAAGAAAACAAAAGAATAGGGGGCATCCTATTATAATATGATCACTCAGACGAGTGTTATAGACACATTATATCCTGACAAACCACGCATCAGAGTAGCAGGATAGTCTCGACATTGTAAATATTTTGTTTTACTATGGCAGTGTTGTTTCCACGCCATAAGCAGTTATTACTCATGTATGTATACCAGTTACTCTTTAAGTTCAGACATGTTTAGTTTCCTAAACATTACTATTTTATAACTAGCTCACACAGCGTAGCCAGGTTCATGATTGCTGACTTCTTTTAAAGCCAAGCAGTTCGTATATGATTGGTGTATGTTACCTTAGTCAAAGGTTACTGTTACAATTGTTCACCTTATATAATTACTGTTAAGGTTTTGTTATACAGTTGGTTTATTTATATTCTAATGATTTTATGCAGGCATCTATTAATGTATATGCGCCATACATCTACGAGAGCTTATGTTTAGCGAACATGTTCGTGTAGCAAATATTTCAGGGTTTTTTTTAAAGCAGAAGATTTTTTTGTTGTTAACATAATTTTTTTTTTTTGGTTTATAATTTTTTTTAGGGTCTTACATTTTTTTTTTTTTTTGGATAGAGTGCAAACGTCTACCTACGGGATACATTTGTGTGCCCCGGAACCCATATGTGACAGTGAGGTTTGTTACCCCAGCATTATTCGTGCCAATGAGATAAGGTCATACATTTTTAGTACGACCAATCACAATAATTGACGGTGACAAGAGCTCACAACACTGTCAAGCTAACGATAAGTAGATGACCTCGGAGAAGGTTGTGTTTTTACTTGTCAGTTGTGGAGAAGCCATGTTTATGAGCATTTCATCTATGCAGAACGACATAGGTATTTCTGAGTGTTGGTTATTGAAGTTATTCAGAACGAAGATATAGCGTGATAAACTTTAGTGTTATTATTCACACGACATAATATAAGCGGTAGCTATATTTCTGTACTAGGAGGAAGACTATTTAAAGTAGTAACACAAGTAAGTACATCTCGATTTAATTCTGTCCCCAGCTAGAATTGATTGTTTATTAAAGGAAGAAAACCAAGAAACATCCACAGATGTATTGAAGTTTCATCATCTGAAGAAAATGGCACCTTTGAGTATTATCGGTAAAAGGCGCAACTACTTGTGCTGAAAAGTTGTGGAAGCAAAGGTCAAAGTGGCCTAGATCGTGAGTTGCATGCGATTTTTGGGTAGCTCACACAATTACGGAGAGAGAAAGGAAAATACAATCACTACGGTAAACTACCTTCATAACAAAGAATATTGATTTGATTTCCAGCTGCATTTGTTTATTTATGTATTTCTGTAAATAAACCTTGTTATATGACTCAGCCGAGTTATGCAGATTTGTCGAATTGAATGCAAAATTACAACACGGATAGTAAGTACACCACTATGTACCTTAACAACAACTAACAAGAGAAGAACGAGCCTGACGTAACCATACAAGAACCTACATCACTAGCGGACGGCTTGTAATACAATTGATGGACATTGACGGAAAGAAGATATAATAACAATATAACCACACGGTCATATTCACTGATGGCTCAGTTATCATTTGACGCATGACATGGGAGTGGAATGATGGGTGTCAGAGCATATACCACTCAGCAGTGAGTTCTGCACACCACATCTTTATTGTTCCACTGGCTTCAAGATCCTCTGCCAGTTTAGTTCAGACCCCGAGAGGGGCCGTTATCCATGGCGCACAACGAGGATGTATGGCAGAAGTCTTCCATGAAATTCCGTAGAAACAAGCACGTTAGACTTATGAAACTTCACACGTTTTACCTTGTGGCTAGCTGGCGCCTCTAGTGATAACAGTAAGGTTAGCCCCACCTCTGTCACCGTGGACTTAACTTCCTTTCATGCCTGTGAGTCGAACCCACTGCGCCACAGTAAGTAACTTCACATTCCTTTTTTCTTATGTGTGAAGTCTTACTTAAAATGTTACATTGGTTGAAGATAGTACTGCCGAGATTGATGTTGACAACTGTGTATTTTTCTTCATAGATATAATGCATGGCGTAAATGTAACGCCGCCTCCACAATGACAATAAATCTTGTTTGAATGTTTAAGGTCGCCCATCAATGTTAGATTTGTACGATCAACTTTCATGTCTATATTCTTCTTCTTCGTATACTCTCAGATGTCTATTTGAATGTTTTCAAAGAAAGCAGTAGTCAGTCTGAGGCTATTTGAATATCCGCATGGCTTTTGAACGAATGGTACTCGTGTCGGCATATGCGCTTCCTCTGTGTTGCAAGTGGATTTATGGAAGGGAAGTAATCTTTAGAATGGTTTTTTAGACAAATTAAATTTCGAGTTGCAACGCTTGATTAAGCGGATACTCGTTCGACTTTAGGATAGAATTATCTTTTCCTATTTTTCGAGTGACAGAGTACAGATAACCGTGTGAACGCTGTTTAATCTCAAATGTTGAGATGTATTTATTCTGTACTGTTTTGAGTCATGTGAATAGCTCGCAGCTAGTCTGCATGTATTATCGAGAGCGGTGTTCAAGACAGCCGAGTCTCGTGACGGGGTTTTTTGGCGGGACTAGTGTGTGATTTTGGGAGTGGTGTTTTGGGCGTGGACCGTGTAGGTCGAGTCCCAGTGGTTTTTGGATAGTGTATGCCTACGTAGGACTTAAGAAAATGTCGACTTATATATTTCGCTGTGTGTACAGCCTGCAGTGTGGAGATGTATGAAGCTATGAAGCTATTATAAGTCCAGGATTGGGACAGGCCATATTATATTATTAACTGCCGTGATTGCAGTCTTATGAGTATACTGAGTCGTGAGGACATTATAGTGATGAAGATTATTATAGCTGCCGGGTGAGCAGGCGTTATTGAGTAATGAAGATTTGTGTAGGCCATATGAAGATTATTATAGCTGCCGGGTGAGCAGGCTTTATTGTGTAATAAAGATTTGTGTAGGCCATATGAAGATTATTATAGCTGCCGGGTGAGCAGGCTTTATTGTGTAATAAAGATTTGTGTAGGCCTTATGAAGATTATTATAGCTGCCGGGTGAACAGGCTATATTGTGTAATGAAGATTTGTGTAGGCCATATGAAGATTACACTGACAAACAACATTTTTCTTTCTTATATAAGAATAAGTGTTCTTAGGTCAGTTTCTTGCGCTGATTTCAAATTTGAAATCCGTTTATCTCTATCACGTCGGGTTCTTAAGATATTTGTGAATAAATATATTTTTGGGAAACCGTTATTTGCTCCGTTTCATTTTTACTATACAACTTTTTAAAAATTAATAAAATGCAAAATAATTCTACTTTTTATACTGCTAAAAGATGCATGACATATGTTACGTTATATTTCAAATAGTTACTGTATTTTGAAATAATTCTCAGTGAAATATGGCTTCTAGAAATTGTAGAAATTCGGCTGATCTGTTCTGTTACGTGTGCGGATATTTTACCGATCGTGTTCACCAGAAAAACTTTACACCATTGCTAAAGAAAGCATATGAACTTTATTTCGATTCGAAAGTTGATGATGCAAATAAATCTTTGAAGCCAAATGCAGTTTGTTCGACTTGTGCAAATACATTGGCAGGTTGGTTACGAAAATCGCCGAAGCATAAGTCGATGCCTTTTGGAGTGCCAGTAATATGGCGTGAACCGACAAATCACGCTACTGATTGTTACTTCTGCTTGACAAATATCTATGGTTTCACTTTTAAAACTAGAAAGTCGGTGGTTTATCCAAATATTGAATCGGTTTCGAAACCAGTGCCTCATGATCCAATCACGTGTCCGATCCCAGTTCCACCAGAACAATATCCGTTGGACGTGAATGAACCATCAGAAAGTGATAGTTTACCTGCTTTAGAAACTAATTCTGACTCGGATTATATACCGGTGAATGATGGTGTTCACTTAATTAACCATTCAGAACTTTCAGATCTAATACGTGATCTCGCTCTCCCCAAAGGACAAGCAGAATTACTCGGTTCGCGACTCAAAGAATGGAATCTTTTAGCGCCCAATACTCCGATATCTAAATTTCGTCATAGATACAGAGAACTTGTTCAATACTTTGAGATGGATGATGACATTTGCTATTGTAATAATAATAATAAATTCTTTAAGCGCCAAAGGCATAAGGCTAGTGCTCTCCAGGTTGTTCGTTGTGACGCCACCTCTTAGCTCTTGCACATTATTTAGGCCCAACGTTCTTCCTTCTCTTATTATTGTTCTTCTGAGTGTTTCTTTTGGTCTTCCTTTTTTCCGCTTACCCTCAGGAACCCAAGTGAGCGCCTGTAGTGGTATTCTGTTGTTTTGCATTCGTAGGACATGACCGATATATGACCATCGTCTTTTCCTTATATAGTCGGAGACATATTTCTGCCTAGAGTCTTTGCTATTGCAAAGATGTAAAAGGTCTAATGGTGCACCTCGGTCATGAGCACATAGTCAACGAATGGCGACCTTTCATCGACTCTTCCAAGACTAGTCTAAAAGCCGTGTTATTGCATAATGGAAATTTATTTTCATCAATTCCAGTCGCCTACTCTGTTCATATGAAAGAAACTTATGACAATATGGCTATACTTTTGGCAAAAATAAAGTACAATGACTACCAATGGCGGATTTGTGGAGACCTAAAGGTCATTGCAATTCTCAAGGGCATGCAAACTGGGTATACTAAAGTTTGTTGCTTCCTATGTGAATGGGACAGCCGCAACAGACAGGAACATTATGCAAGAAAGGTGTAGCCAATCAGGGATCGTATGCAGCACGGGCATAAAAATGTAATACACGAGCCATTGGTTAACAAAGACAGCATCATTTTACCACCGTTACATATAAAGTTGGGGCTCATGAAGAATTTCGTAAAAGCGTTAGATAAAACGAGCAAAGCTTTCACTTATCTTCGAGAACAGTTTCCGCAAATTAGCGATGCAAAGATTAGCGATGCAAAGATAAAGGAAGGTATCTTTGTAGGACCTCAGATTAGGAAAGTTATTGCAGACAAACAATTCGAGAACTTGTTACATGGTAGTGAACTTCGCGCATGGATGGCATTCAAATCGATCGTCGATAACTTTCTGGGAAATCACAAATCTGTCGACTATGTGCATATTGTTAAGCAGTGCATACATGCATACAGAATTATGGGCTGTAACATGTCCCTCAAAATCCATTTGCTCGATTCGCATCTTGACTTTTTCCCTGACAACCTTGGCGAAGTCAGCGATGAACATGGAGAACGATTCCATCAAGATATCGCCGTAATGGAGTCACGTTATCAAGGACGGTGGAGTGTGACCATGCTTGCCGATTATTGTTGGATGCTTCATCGCGATGTACCACATGCCATTCACCGATGAAAGTCGACTGCAAAGAAATTCAAGCCTACATAACTGTTATACTTCTTGTACAAATGATGTTGTAATACTGTATGCATTGTTAAAAAACTTCAATTGCGTATTTCTAGAGATCCCGACCTGATAGAGAAAAACGGTTTGCAGATTTAAAAACAGCGCATTAAAATTGACCAGAAAAACATAGAAATGTTAGAGAAAGAAAAAAAACATTTTTTTTTGTTAGTCAGTGTTATTATAGCTGCCGGGTGAACAGACTTTATTGTGTTATGAAGATTATTATAGCTGCCTTGTGAGCAGGCTTTGTTGAATAGTGTGGAGGTTTATGAAGCTGTGAGGAAGCTATTATAAGGCCAGGATGTGGACAGGCCGTGTTATATATATTTAATGCAGTGTGGAAATTATATGATTCGTGTTTTGCTGTCGAATGTGTGTCATTTATGTCATCGTATCTGTGTTGTAACGGAATAAACAGTATCGAGCTGTTCCAGTCGTTTGCAACCCTTTTTGACTCCTGCATGTATTCTTATGTACGTACTGTGGTGTGCGAACATATCAACACACACCGAGGTCAACATTCCAGACACAGTGACAGGACCGCAGCACACATATATTGAATTAGCCTGTGTGGCGATGATATAGACCGAACCACTACACTCGCAACAGTGGGTGTAAACAGACAATAACATTTAGACTTAGCGCCATTGTCAGCGGTAGTTTCAAAGGCCTTAATAACATTTAGTGAGGAGCGCAAAAAAACACGCTTGTAACACTCTGTTCCGCATGTGTTCAGAAACTTTGAAGCAGATGTTCAGCAGCATGTTATCAGTGCCACAGTTACACGGATGGGTAGTTCTTATCATTAGCTTGTTAAATAGATGGTATCTCAGTCTGTTGTGGACAGTGCAGAGTCTGAAGATTACCACTTGTTCTCTTCTGTTGAGCTGGTAGTATGCTTCATTTTGTGTGTGACCAGAATGCTCTACATGTCTATATAAAGAAAAAGAAAAAAAAAAACACCCACACAGACGAGTGCCTTACATGTAAATAATAAATGGAGTTGCAGTAACAATGGTAGATAAGCTATATATATATATATATATATATATATATATATATATATATATATATATATATATATATATATATATATATATATATATATATATATATATATATATATATATATATATATTATATATATACGAATATATTTGTTTATTTATATACGAATATTGTTGTTGTCTCCTATCATCAGCCTCAGTCACAAACAGGAGACAGAGATATTTATATATACAGCCAATTCAGTGTAAGAGCCAGCAATTTTATAGAGTAGGCAAACAAGCATGGTCAAAAATGAGCGAGAGGAGAAATATGTCTCCAAGCCATCCTACGTGCTCTCCTAAACCATCGTACACCCTTCCATTCTATGACAATAATTACATAATAATAAAAAAAGACATCTGTAGTTATAAAAGCAGAAATTATGTACCACCAATACTCTATTTATTGAGGATTAATTACTACCAATACTCTAATAATGAGAATAATTTACCAACACGGAACGGATCCACATCAATATGCATTCTAGAATATTCAAGCATGTCGTATGTGACGACTGATGAGACTGGCAATCTCATTATCTGAAACGAATAGCTACAGAAACAACCACTACATTAGCATATTTAATGATTCGTGCAGGCCACATGTGGTGTCTCCATGCTCCCTAAGGAAGGGCTAAAGTAGTGCTTATGTCACAAAGTGCTATACGCACAAGGAGGGACATCATGCTCACAAGAAATCTCAATCACTAAGACTAAATACATCACTCTCAAAGGAAATTTGACACAAAAAGTACAACCAATCCTCTCGATTTGCGTGTTCGGTATTCGCTCATTCGCGGGAGATAATGTGTAACCCATGTTTGCCATTTTCGGGCACCTCGCGAGTATTCACTGCCACGAGCAGTTAGCAAAACATTTCGGGACGCCTACCGCGCAGCGTTGCAGATGGAGGCCCAGCAAAGAGAGGCTACGTCCTTGTTCTCGCGGCTTTCGTTGTATTTACACGTTGTCTTTGTCGAGCATCTTTTCATCCATGTTTTTTTGCAGTTTGCGCTGCTTTTGATTATTTTTGTAATGAATAATGGCATCCAAACGCAGTGCAAGTTTCATCCCAGTGTGTCTAAGCGCAAGAAGGCCATTAGGAGCATCAGTGATAAAGTACGTGTGTTAGATAACCTTCGTTTTTGGGATGTGCTTTCTTTATACGTTTTCAATGTTTATGGAATGTTCTTTTTTCTTTAATTTTGATTGTTCTGTGTAAATGTTTTCAATGTTTGTTTCAAGGGATTTTAACAGCAGAATTGATAAATTGTACTGGAGACAGGAAGTTGTGGAGAGACATGATCTTTTACGCCACTATGCACGGTGCTTGAAGAAGAAAAAAGAAGAACTAATATTTATAGCTAATAGATAACTAATCCTCCTGGCCAATCATTAATATAAAAAAACAAGTAACTAGTACTAAAAGTAAACTACAGATAAAGTAAAATTTAAGGGAAATGCTACTTATCTGGAATATGGCTTTTGAATTCGATAATAGGTAAGCTGGTTCAATCGGGATAGAAGCAAACCTTCTCTTTTATTAAAAAAAATTTTGTTTTTTAATTCTCAAAAGTGAATTTGTTTACAATACACATACAAAAATATTTCACATAATGGACATTACAATTCAGTCAAAATAATTATAAAGAAATGTAACTGCAAATACACGGACACAGAAACATGCGTTGGTACACGCCCAAACACACATACATACACATATATAAGTATAAACATACATACTCGTACCTACGCTACTAATACTTTCTTTTTTACCATTAGTAAATCTAATGTCGCACTATCTATGTAAACACGCTATTAGTGCTTGTTTTACCTGAAAAAACTACGTGGAATGATTTAAGCGTTTTTTTTTTCTATGTAAATATATGTAGAAAACGTTTTAAATTAAAAACCCTTTGTTCATTGACGGCTCTATTTCTGCAAATTCATACGAAATGTCTATATTCTGCCAAAAGTGTAAGTAACTGAACTTTAATGCATGGAGTAATTTTGGGAAAGATGTTGAGTATAACTGCTTTATACAAAACTATTTATGTTGTTGTATTTTTTGTAATGTCTGTTTCAAAGAGTTCAAAGTTTGTGTCACTATATTACTATTTCATACCATGCGTCCTCTGCCTCTATGGCGTTCAGTCTTCAAAGTTTACTTACATACTGCTTACTTAGTCGTTCCTCATCTACCGTGAGGTGTAGAGTTTTGGAACAGAGAGTACCATACTATATTGGCTGTCTTTCTCCTGGCCTGGTTCCATTCTAGTGCTCGGTCCTTCAGAGATTGTCTAATGCTGTCCTCCCAGCGGACTTTTGGAGGTCTGGATCCTTGGCTCTTAGTTTCCCATACTTGTCGGGGTGACCGATCTTCTCCCATTCTGGAGACATGGCCAAACTATCTTAGTTGTGACTGTTCTACTTATCTGCAGGTGTTGAGTTTTTAGGCCATTACGTATCGTCTGGTTGTGGACCATATCTCTTCTTGTTACTTCAGTCCTTCCCCAGATATCTCATCTGCAAATCTTCTCACTGTTTACAATCACTGGATTGATGCGATAATATCCATTAATAGTTACAAATGTAAATATAGAAAAATTATTGACTATCTAGTCTGCTCTTGTAACATGTACTCTTTAAAAAATATGAGACGTAAAAAAGATCACAAATCTTAAAAATTGAAATATTTCTTACAAGATACATAAAAATGAGCTGCCAAATGAAAAAAAACTAATTAAAATTATAAATAGATTAAACTGAGAAAATAGCTACTTGCAAATTTTTTTTTTTAAATTTACGTAATTATGTACCTTAACCATATAAACTTACCATAGTAAACTCCCCTGAAAAATATGAACTCCCAGTGATCTATCTATCTATCTATCTATCTATCTATCTATCTATCTATCTATCTATCTATCTATCTATTTATCTATCTATCTATCTATCTATCTATCTATCTATCTATCTATCTATCTATCTATCTATCTATCTATCTATCTATCTATCTATCTATCTATCTATCTATCTATCTATCTTTCTATCTATTTATCTAGCTATCTATCTATCTATCTGCTGATTTGGTTAATGACGCTCATGTACATATTCTAGCTGTTGCATAACGTAGAAAACCTTATCTACATTTATTTGATGTAATTTTTAGGAAGGGTTCAGAACTTGGTAGCGTCACGTTCTAGCCAAAACAGCCTGTAAATGTGCACTTAATTCTGCTCTAGAGATATGAAGGCAATGATAGCGAGGTAGGGAACTAGTCACCCCATCTTATACAAAGCTGGACCTAGTACGGTGAAGTCTGTAACACTTTACTCCATTACATCTATATCTGATATGGGACTCTGAGCTACTCATCTTTGTTACATAATCGAAAACCACGCTCATTTCTTACTCATTCAGTCGGGGACTGTTCCAATATTCCATGACTTCTGATTATATACTACTTTAGTCTGTGTGATGAATTTACCGTGATACAACGTTAAAATATCTCCAATTATAAAGATAAAATGTAGGGATAAAAATAATGCGTAAGATACTAGGAGACATGCTCGCCCATGCCCGCATTTCCTACCGCCATTCAAACTAACTAGTTAGACGTGCAGACGAAACAGTTTACCCTTTGTAGACGGGAGGGAAACGGAGATCTAAAAAAGGAAAAATATGACTGAACACGTGTTTGAATCTAGAACGGCAAAAAGACGCAATTGGTAGTAAAAGAAAAAAAAATTCACGTCACTAGTTGACACAATGTAAGGAAATGGACAGAAAAGACCTTGGCTCTTATTCGAAACAGTCATTTCTTGGACGTTTTACGATACTTGGTCGTTTTATTTGAATTCAGCGGCAAACGCCGCGGAGAAGGTTCGCGAACAAATTTCAAAAAACTAAACTTGAGAAAAAATATGTTTTTTCTTAATAATAGAGTTATGAATATAAAACCTAGCTAGTTTGATAGCTCATCTTAAGCAGAGAACTAATATACTTTAAATTATCCAGACGGATATATAACAAGGAAGATATTGACAAAAGACTGTGTTGTTCATATCAGACTAGCGACTGTACTGTTCATACTTTCACTAAAGTTTCAAATTTTCGTCCTTGAGACACGCAAATGCAAAAATCAAGCTGTAATGAAGGAGAGGGGGAAGGTGGAGAATTGTGGCTAAAAATAACTTAGGAGGCAGATTTGTGTAGGGTATTGCATGAACCAAGTGTGTTTTTATGAAAAACCAAGTAGAGACAGACGGACCAACAGACAATAATACATACTTGACTGAGATCTGACTGAAATTTGACTTTTGGTTGTAGATTTGAAAAAGTTAGGGTGGAAGTCGGTGATTGGACGAATGTAATCATATTAGCGGGACAGAGACGCGCATTTTTGCCATTTGATATAATTATGTGCAGTGACACAGTCAGTTATTGCCCGTGGTGTTTTCCCCAGAAGATATTACATACATTTTAGTGGGACGCCATAATATAGCCAGCAGCTCAGCTGAGTTTTGCTAGCAAATAACTGTGTTCTCAATTCTGAATTCTGGTAAGAATGAAAGCATTTATTTTGTATATTTTAATATTTCGAGTGATTGATACTGCCATATCATATAAAATGATTACGACAAGTAAGTGCTCGCTCTAGGTCCCCAGCCCAAGTTCAGGGTCTAGAGACAAACAAAATATATTGACGCCTAACTAAGACTATGGACGGCGGATCTATTATTGAGATCAGTGGGAACATATCACCTATCTTATTGAATAAAAGGAAACTATTGAACATATCTCAGATGCAATGCAGTCTTGGGGAACTGGTGCTATATGAAAACAACTGGGTAAGATGTGCTACGTGGTCAGAGAGATCTGACCCATTCTGTGTAATGTTGATGTGTTGTGCTGTGTGTAAGAGTGGTGCAGTGGATAGAGTACTGACACATGGCACAAATTTTGTTTCAGAATTGTGAGTTTCTGTTGTGGCACTAAGGTAGTGCCACATAATCAATCAAGAATACACAAGCAGATGTGTGTGTGCCGCCTAACATTTGTGTCGGTGCAGTCTAGCATTGTATTCTAGCTACCGAGAGGAGTGGGCCACCGAAATCCCGCATCAGATCTTCACAGACAAGATGAGTGAATAGTGGCCTGCTGAAGATTCACCAGAACTCTTAACTATTTATAAATATTTCCCCATCACAAATATACTGAATTTTGGGAAATAGAACAGTTACTACAGTCTATAAGTCAATGGACAAAGCTTGTTGTAGTCACAGAGTGGGTGTGATGACACCACCCCAACAGCACATCCAGTAATAGTTCTCCCAGAGACATTATAAATATAATTAATATTAACCAGTCTTATAAAATACCTATGTACACAAATTCCATTTTATTATGCCATATATTTAGGCATTCCATTTATAACTCCATAACATTTCATATGTTCTGACCAAAATAAAACATTGGTTCAGAACAAATAAATTTAGAAAAAATTTTAATAGTGAAACTAAAACAGTCTGAGTTAGTTCAGTGTGTTATAGCTTTTATTAATATTATTAGGCTTATTAATTATCTGTGTGTGTTTGTATATTTTACTACAACACATTACATTTCAGTACCCTAGACTTTTAACGTAGCTACATTCATAAAAGTAAAAGAGATATGTTTGAGGTCGTAAGTGGTAGTAAGAAGGGCCTTCTGTAATTCACATAAACATTTATCTCAGGAGCCTTCACAGCTGACCTCATACATTACACTAGGTAACACAACAACCATACAGTACTATCAAAACCACTACAAATATTGGGGTCTTGTCCAGGGATATTAAGTTTATCAAAGATATTAGAATCTCCTGGTGGGAGAAGCAAACCAGTGGGGACAGATTGTATAAATTTAAAAAGTGTCCCTTAAAATAAAAAGGGGAAAATAAAAGTTGGTGAATCTTCACAGCCAGTGGTAATTAGTTAATTAATTAAATAATTAGAATTACATTGGTTCCTAATTAATTAGAACTACCTTGGCCATTATATATAAGTAGAATTACCTTAGTCACTATATAATTAGATTTACCTTGGTCATTGTTATTTTGTATGATGGCTGACCTAGCAAAATTTAGATCGGCTGCTGTGCTAACGGCGAAGGAAATGAATATGGAGGGTCAGGTTTTAATTCAGTGTGTAACTGCCGAATGTGACAAGTATATTGAAAGGGAAGATAGGAGGTTAGCTGAAGAGAAGAGGTTACATATTGAGGCTGACAAAGAGGCAAAAGCATTGGAGGCAGAAGAAAAACGACAGCAAAGGGAGGCAGAAGAAAAAAAAATCCGAAAGGGAGGCCGAAGAAAAAAGGTTGACTGCCGAAAGGGAGGCAGAAGATAGAAGATTGCAAAGGGAGCACGAATTACGACTAAGGGAGCTGGAATTACAAGGCCATGCTCCTGAAAATGGTGCCAGCCCTTTTGCCTCAGATGCTACGCCTAGTCAGGGAGCCTCAAGAGATGATCATTATAGAGCAATTAAGAGAGTCCATGGCTCCAGACTTGAGAAAATTTCTCATGGAACAAGGTGCAGAGAGGTTGGGGGAGGTTTTAAATGTCGCTGAGAGGTATCAGGCAGCCCAGGCAGAGGTAAGTGGCACTAAAAAGAAGCACATAGAAAATTTGATAGCTCCACAGCAATTTAGTAAATGTGATAACAGAGAACAAGGTAATAAAGGCAGGACAAACTTTGATAGGCCAAGAAATGACTATCGTGACAGAAACTCACAGTTCAATGACCAAAAATATAATGAAAGAAAACCGTTTAACCAAGGAAAAAGATGGTGCAATTGGTGTAAGAAAGACAACCATAACACCGAATTTTGTAGAAGGAAACCTTTAAACATTGCTGCAATGAAATCGGGGACTCAAAGATTAAAGGTTAATCCTAATGGACAGCGGGAACCTTATCACCCCCCAGTTTGTGAGGATGTTATTTGTAATGGGGTCACCATAAGGTGCCTTTATGATACAGGTTTGGATTATGATTCAGTTGTGAAGTCTAGCCTAGTGGACCCAAGTCAGTATACCACAGAAACAGTGGAAATACAAGGGGCGACTAAGGACATACCACTCATGACACTTCCCATCGCAAGGATAACGGTGAAAACTCGCTATGTGGAAGGAGAAATCAGAGCAGCAGTGATAGATGAACCAATTTACCCTCTGATATTGGGGTGTAGGTACGTCTTCTTGGGGAATCCCGAGAGACCTGTGATCATGGCGACAGTGCAGACCAGGTTACAGAAAAAGGAGGAAGAAGGTGAACCTATAAATGCTCATCCAGAGGAGATGAGGAAGGCGCAGGCTGAGGATAGGACACTCAAGCCATGTTTTAAAAAATTGCCCAAATGCCACACACCTCCAAGCAAGGGAGAGTACTTTATGAAGAACAAACTATTATACAGGAAGGCCGGAACTGGAACAAATGGTCACAACCAGCTGGTTCTTCCCACTTCATATAGGGATAAAGTGATGGAACTCGGGCATGCGATTCCCTTCAGTGATCACATGGGGATCAGCGCCACAGGACAGCGTATAGCTTGTCATTACTTCTGGCCAGGGATAACGGAGGATATAAAAAGATATGTCAAATCCTGTCCAGAATTTCAAAGGGTAGCTCCAAAGCATTGGACTGCTCCTGCAACTCTAGGGGAAATGCCCATAGTGGGAACACCTTTTGAGAGGGTTGCAGTGGATATTGTGGGACCTCTCACTCGGACCAAGAGGAGGAACAGTTACATCCTTACTCTGGTGGACACTTGTTCTATGTGGGGAGAGGCGGTACCCCTGCCATCAATTGATTCAAAACATGTAGCAGAGGCACTACTTTCAATATTCACAAGATTAGGATTCCCGCATCAAATCTTGACTGATAATGGCTCACAGTTCAATGGGAAACTAACGGAAGAAGTTTTTAAGCTATTTCAAGCCAGACACTTTCATTGTAGTCCGTACCATCCACAAGGGAACGGCCAGGTAGAGAGGTTCAATGGGACTCTCATTTCTATCCTGAGGAAGCTGGCACACGAAAAACCGGATCTGTGGGATCAATTTCAGCCCGCCGCGTTGTTTGCGTATCGGGAGGTACCACATAGTTCAACCGGGATGGCTCCCGCAACTCTGCTATTTGGGAGGCCAATAAAAGGTCCATTAGAAGCTTTATTAAGGACCTGGACAGATGAGAAGGCAGAAGAGACTGTTATCTCATCGTATCAATACGTGAACGAACTGACCACTCGTCTGAAAGCTGGATGGAAACTGGCAAATGATAATTTGAGACAAGCCAGGAAGAAACATGCAGCATATTTTAATAGGAAGGCAAAGGACAGAGAACTAGCTGTGGGAGAGAAGGTGCTTCTTCTACTAAAAGGCAGCCAGAATAAATTACAAATTGGATGGCAAGGTCCATATACGGTTCTAGAGAAGGTGTCTAGAACAAACTATAAAATTGACAAAAAGGGGAAGGAGAAAGTTTATCATGTAAACCTTTTAAAGAAGTACCTGGACAGACCACTTCAAGAAAGCATCCCCTTACTGACCTTGGCTATCGCAACTCAAATGCAAAAGGAACCACTCACCTCACATGAATACATATTACATCCTTGTGAAACAGCCGCACAGGTAAAAGTCAGTAAGCACCTGACTAAAAATTAGAGGGAGAGAGTTCAACAGGTTCTGGAGGAACATACAGATGTATTAACAGATAAACCAGGACATACAAATTTGCTACAGTACGACATGAAACTGGTAGACTCAAACCCAATCTGTATGAGAGCCTATTCTATTCCGTTCGCGAAGGAGAAGGCATTGAAGGAAGAAATAGATTATTTGTTGAAGGAGGGGATTATTTCACACAGTGAATCATCTTTTCGCTCCAGTGTAGTTCTGTTGAGGAAACCGTCTGGGGAACATAGACTGTGCATAGATTACAGGAAACTGAATGCTGTCACAGAAGGACAAGTGGATCCATTACCAGACACAAAACAGTTATTTGCTAGATTAAACAAGGCAAAATACTTTTCTAAGGTGGATCTTAGTAAAGGCTATTACCAGATTCCAGTGAAGCCTGAAGTGAGACCTTATTTAGCTTTTAGCACCTCGGAAGGACATTATGAATTCAACATGCTCCCATTCGGATTGAAAAATGCTCCGAGTGTATTTTCAAGGATGATGCGCAAATTGTTGGATCCCCTGAATAACCCATGTATCACGAATTTCATGGATGATATTCTCGTCGCCACAGAGACATTTGAAGAACACATTAACTCTCTGAAAATGTTATTTGATAGGTTTAGGGAGGCGAACTTAACTGCTAGGCCAACAAAATGTTGTATTGGATGCAAAGAGTTGGAATTCTTGGGACACACTGTATATCAGGGTAACATGACCCCTGACCCCAAGAACTTGGAAAAACTGCAGAGAGCACCTAGACCACAAACAAAAAAGGACGTGCGATCATTCGTGTCGTTATGTGGATTTTACCAAGAATATATCAACAATTTTAACTCTATTTGTGCTCCTCTGACTGATCTGACTCGCAAGGGACATCCAGATAAAATTGTTTGGACTGCGCAATGTGAATTGGCTTTCCAAGAGTTAAAGGAAAAAAACTCACTAGCAAGCCTATTCTCAAATTGCCTGATTTGACACAGGACTTTGTAGTGAGAACAGATGCAAGTAATGTAGGCCTCGGGGCGGCTCTGTTGCAAAGGTCATCTTCACCCAATAGGGAAATGAACCCAGTCGCTTATGCAAGCCGCAAATTGAATAAAGCGGAGCAAGGATATTCCACAAGCGAAAAAGAATGTTTAGCGTTAATCTGGGCTATAAAAAAATTCCAAATTTATCTGTATGGTAGGACTTTTGTGGTCCAGACGGATCATAAGCCCCTGGTGTTCTTATCTCAGACTAAGCATGAAAATGCTAGATTGTTGAGATGGTCTTTATTATTGCAACCTTACCAGTTTAGTATTGAGTATATCCCGGGGTCATTGAATGTCGGTGCAGATTTCCTCAGTAGGCACCCCTGTGATCAAAATTAGAGTAGTGGCAGGCGTGAGGAGTAATTTTATCTATGTGTATCACTGGTTTTGGAACTTGCCGTAGTGCATGTTTTCAAGTGGGGAGATGTGTGATGAATTTACCGTGATACAACGTTAAAATATCTCTAATTATAAAGATAAAATGTAGGGATAAAAATAATGCGTAAGATACTAGGAGACATGCTCGCCCATGCCCGCATTTCCTACCGCCATTCAAACTAACTAGTTAGACGTGCAGACGAAACGGTTTACCCTTTGTAGACGGGAGGGAAACGGAGATCTAAAAAAGGAAAAATATGACTGAACACGTGTTTGAATCTAGAACGGCAAAAAGACGCAATTGGTAGCAAAAGAAAAAAAAATTCACGTCACTTGTTGACACAATGTAAGGAAATGGACAGAAAAGACCTTGGCTCTTATTCGAAACAGTCATTTCTTGGACGTTTTACGATACTTGGTCGTTTTATTTGAATTCAGCGGCAAACGCCGCGGAGAAGGTTCGCGAACAAATTTCAAAAAACTAAACTTGAGAAAAAATATGTTTTTTCTTAATAATAGAGTTATGAGTATAAAACCTAGCTAGTTTGATAGCCCATCTTAAGCAGAGAACTAATATACTTTAAATTATCCAGACGGATAGATAACAAGGAAGATATTGACAAAAGACTGTGTTGTTCATATCAGACTAGCGACTGTACTGTTCATACGTTCACTAAAGTTTCAAATTTTCGACCTTGAGACACGCAAATGCAAAAATCAAGCTGTAATGAACGAGAGGGGGAAGGTGGAGATTTGTGGCTAAAAATAACTTAGGAGGCAGATTTGTGTAGGGTATTGCATGAACCAAGTGTGTTTTTATGAAAAACCAAGTAGAGACAGACGGACCAACATATCACCTATCTTATTGAATAAAAGGAAACTATTGAACATATCTCAGATGCAATGCAGTCTTGGGGAACTGGTACTATATGAAAACAACTGGGTAAGATGTGCTACGTGGTCAGAGAGATCTGACCCATTCTGTGTAATGTTGATGTGTTGTGCTGTGTGTAAGAGTGGTGCAGTGGATAGAGTACTGACACATGGCACAAATTTTGTTACAGAATTGTGAGTTTCTGTTGTGGCACTAAGGTAGTACCACATAATCAATCAAGAATACACAAGCAGATGTGTGTGTGCCGCCTAACATTTGTGTCAATGCAGTCTAGCATTGCATTCTAGCTACCGAGAGGAGTGGGCCACCGGAATCCAGCATCAGATCTTCACAGACAAGATGAGTGAATAGTGGCCTGCTGAAGATTCACCAGAACTCTTAACTATTTATAAATATTTCCCCATCACAAATATACTGAATTTTGGGAAATAGAACAGTTACTACAGTCTATAAGTCAATGGACAAAGCTTGTTGTAGTCACAGAGTGGGTGTGATGACACCACCCCAACAGCACATCCAGTAATAGTTCTCCCAGAGACATTATAAATATAATTAATATTAACCAGTCTTATAAAATACCTATGTACACAAATTCCATTTTATTATGCCATATATTTAGGCATTCCATTTATAACTCCATAACATTTCATATGTTCTGACCAAAATAAAACGTTGGTTCAGAACAAATAAATTTAGAAAAAATTTTAATAGTGAAACTAAAACAGTCTGAGTTTGTTCAGTGTGTTATAGATTTTATTAATATTATTAGGCTTATTAATTATCTGTGTGTGTTTGTATATTCTACTACAACACATTACATTTCAGTACCCTAGACTTTTAACGTAGCTACATTCATAATAGTAAAAGAGATATGTTTGAGGTCGTAAGTGGTAGTAAGAAGGGCCTTTTGTAATTCACATAAACATTTATCTCAGGAGCCTTCACAGCTGACCTCATACATTACACTAGGTAACACAACAACCATACAGTACCATCAAAAACCACTACAGTCTGATATGTTTGAAGGAGGATTTTATGTATGTTTTGTTTGGTTGTTTTTTGTTTTTTAATAGTTTTTTTTAACGTTGTAATTGTAATTTGAAACTGTAAATATATGTTGTTATATTACATGTATAATGTTCCTTGCCTCTAAATTAATATTTACAGGAGGTGTAAGGATGTATGTATACAGCAGCCTTCCTCAAATTTTGTATCTTGAAGGAACCCTTAAAATAATTCTCAGGTGTCAGAGGAACCCTTGAAAATAAATTATTATATCTACAGCTCACGGTACGTTAGCGTGATCAGTAAGTTGTAATTATAATAATCCAATAAAAATTGTCAATCATTATTGAGTTGAGAATGATTTCTTCTGTGGGTCTGTTTATTTTAGCCAACTTATTAGCCTACTGTTTGTGTGTGGTTCTCCCTTTTCCCGAAGCATATCAACTCTGTTGCAAGTCAGTAGTGTAGGGTCCGTTGTCTTTAAAATGTCCTACTTTATTTTGTTTCTACCTTATTCGAGTAGGCCTAAATATCGTATCACAAAAGTCCACTCTACAAGTTGATAATGAAATATAGTATTTGCAAGAGTGAACAGGGTCCTATTGTACAGTACCATACTAGGCTACTCACACCGCTGCGAGTTCACCGCAATAAGTTAACGACAGAACATGATGATGACGTCACGAGTGTGATGTAAGGGTCATGACTATCGAAATAGTTAGGACAGATAAGGACATCAGAGTTATCAGGTCATGTCATAGGGTAGAGGTGTATATAAAGAGACGTAGACCAGGAGAGACATACTTACTTCAGACCTAATGGTCTTTTATATTTGGACATGCGCCCTAATATAACCGACTAGGTTGAACAGGACGCGCCTCGCCAAAACGGGGCAAAAGTTTTACATAAAAAAAAAATTAAAAAAAAGATATTCTCTCTCTTGCCAGAGCTCTTGCCTATTGTCCAGCCAAGATGTAACACGAGACAGTAAGTCTTTAAAAAAGTATATATATATATATATATAAATATACTGTCCACGCTGTTTTTACTTTCTTACTTAGTGATCTCCATTCGATAGCACTGTACTTTTGAAATATGTATTTGTATTTTGTTTGCTTAAATGTGATGATGTGTATGAGAATGAGCAGATATACATTTTTACAGCTCGAAGATGTGTCCTGCTACAGAATTGCGTAAGAAATTATTATTATTATTTCATTTTCCCTCAAGAATGTACAGATATAAGCGAGAATATGTTTATGTAATTTGTGTATTGATGTTGTTAATGACACATTCAAAAATGCAGATTAATTGCTGATGAACACATGAGTGAGTGTCGGGATACAGAATGAAAGATAAAGGGCTGGATGGTCGGACAGACCTGGGTCCCCAATTCTTTACCCTTTTAAATGAAGTTATGTCCATTTTTCTCTCCTACTGATTCGATTATGCTTGAAATCATAATTTACTGTACGTTTTTTTTAATTTTTTAATTTCATTTTTTTTTAAATTAAATTAAATCTTATTTTTTTATAATATTAACAATACTTAATTTTGATTATGACTGCATACTGTAAACGCACGCTGTTATATTACCTTTATAATGTTGCATGCCTTCATATTAATGCTTTAAGTAACATGTGGCAATGAAAGGATATAACAAGCAAGATAAATGAGAGTGGAAGGGCAGAATGCTAGACGGGCCTGCGCGCCCAATTCTTAACCCTTCGAAAATAAAGTTTGTTCGTTCGTTCGTTCGTTAACAGAACATAGAAAGAAAGAACACTCCCTAAAGATTGGCTGACTGCAATTATCAAACCAATTCTAAAGAAAAACAAGCCAGCTGAAGAACCTGGAAGCTACAGACCAGTCTCACTGACTTCAGCAATTGGAAAACTTGCAGAGAAAATGGTTAATCACAGGCTCTACTGGTTGCTGGAAAGTAATAAAGTCATTAATGATAATCAGGCAGGCTTCAGATAAATTTTGCAGAACAGATGACCAACTCTTTAATTTTGTGCAAAAAAACCTTAGATGCATTCCAAGAGGGTAAGCACACAACAGCTGTATTCATTGATCTGCAGCAAGCATACGACACAGTAAGGAGACAGGGGCTCTTCGCCAAAATGACAAAAATGAGCATACATGGAAAAATGTATCTCTGGATTATAGCCTTCCTAAGTAACAGAACAATACAAACAACAGTAGAAGGTACTAAATCCTCCCATAAAACACTGGAGGAGGGATTGCTGGGTCAGCACTAAGTTGCACCCTCTTCCTTATCTTTATAAATTACCTTCCTCGCTACTTGAAGGTATCAAATACACTGTATGCTGATGACCTGCTCATTTTGACAGTTGAAAAATACAAAACACTGGCGCAAGCAAAACAAAACAGAGCCCTGGTCACAATAGCTGTGTATTGCAGGCTCTGGAAACTAAAAATAAACACCAGAAAGACCGTAAACACAACTTTCACCAGGAGCATCAATGGAAAGCAAGAAGGTATACCAACTAAAACTCGATGGACAATTACTGTCCAGAGAAGAAAATGCAGCTTACTTAGGAGTGGAGCTGGACAGACAGCTACTCCTCAATACCTTCACACACAAAATGAAAGATAAGGCCAGTAGACGATTGAACCTAGTTAAACATCTTGCAAGCACTAGCTGGGGAGCAGACAAAGGAAATCTCAGACAGCTGTACCTGGGATATATCGGATCAGTTATGGATAACAACCTTTCACTGCAGTCGGCAATGAGCAAAACCACACAAGCAGAGTTGTACAAAGTCCAAAACCAAGCTCTAAGGTTCATATGTGGAGGAATGAGGACCACACCATCAGCTGCCTATGACATTGATGCAAATATAGAACCAATGGCCCTACGACGTAAACGTGCTGTTCTGGAAGCCACAGAGCGCTATAGAATAATGAGAAAAGATTACCCAAAACAGACAACTGTTGAGAACTGAAAGCCCATTGGCAGACCAAAACAAAAATCACCACTGCAGGTAGCAACAACTATAGCAGAACAATGGTCATCTCCCACAGACACGAGAAATAATCGAACAGTACCCAGTCATTTATCCCGTAAAGAAGTTAAAACGTCCAGTAATAAAAACCACTTTCATGGATAGCACACTGACAAGAGACACGAACCCAACAATACTTAAAACAGCTAATTTAGAGACTATAGATAGCTATCCTAGCACTGCAGTACATGCATACACAGATGGCTCAGCATTCAAGGCCACCATAAATGCTGGACTTGGAGCGAATGTGAAATACCCAAATGGCAGCCCACTAGAAATATGCGAAACGTGTGGAGAATTCTGTACCAACTGCCAAGCAGAGATTACAGCAATAACCACCACACTCCCAGCAATAGACAGCCAATTCAAACAAGAAGTCCATATGCCATCATATATCATAATCTTTACTGATTCAAAATCAGCACTTCAGGCTTCAGAAGAATACCTCCAAACTAAAAATAAAGAAATAATACAGCTGGCTGAAACAATTGACAACCTGCTAACAAAATATGACATCAGAGTCACTGTCCAGTGGATACCAGGACACACAGACATACTAGGCAATGATAAAGCAGACAGATTAGCAAAACTAGGAACAAGCATGGTTCAAACAAACACTCCAGCAAACATGCAGACAGCTAAACGAATATTCCAAAATAATTTCAAAGAGGAATGGCTGAATCGATTAGCAAAAGGGTCTACTGGACGTGCCTTATCTAAATATATCTGAATGTTTGCCAACCATTGTTCGCGGTCAAAAGTAAAGATCAAAAGACAAATATAAGTGTTATGAAGATAAACTGTTCTAAGTCAAGATTCAAGACAAGTGACATTTAGTTTTAAAGGGGATTTGAAATAACATTCTGTTTATTTTGAAGATTTCCACAAGGACTTTTTGTCTAATTAATAATTACAACTCCGCTTTTGAATAAATGTGAAATTAATCTTTTATTTCATCCAATTTCATCATTCATAATTGCACAAGACGAAAACCAAAGATAGATCTACTTAATAAATGATTCAGTAATTGTAATCCTCTGACTTATCAATTTTATATTGTTGCACTTGAGTTTTTACTGAATTGTTGATTATCAAAGGTTAGTTACATAGGAAAGGTGCCGCCATCTTAGGCTCTAACTTTAATCTGATTACTATCTGAAGTTGAGACCTTCACAGCCGTGACTATCCTGTAATACCAGTGCTCTTTTCTGACACTAGGACTATACTCTTTCAGACAGAATTCTCTTCTGTTCTTTCAGTAACTACTACTGACCCCTATACTCATAAAAACCTTTCGTTACAGTAATTCTGAACTCATCAAATATAAACCTTCAGTTTGACATAGAAATAGTAAAAATATTCAGTTATAATTTTATGTTTTTTGTGAGTGTTTTTTTTTTTAAATAAGAAATATTTTGTTAATAAAAATAATATTTTCAGTTTGTCACAAACACTTTGAACATTTAAATTGCATTGTTAAAGTGTCATTGTGCGTAAGTGTGTCTTAGACCGCACGTTGTTTCTTAATAAAATGTGTGCACAGAAATTTTAAAAAATGAAGTATTTCTCTATATTTTTTCATTGTTTTGTTTTCCTAGTTTTTGACACAGTAACATGAAGGTTTCAGTTTGACACAGTAACATGAAGGTATTAGTTTGACACAGTAACAAAAAGGTTTCAGTTTGACACAGTAACATGAAAGTAGAAATTTGACACAGTAACAGGAAATAAACATTTGATTATATTTTTAGGTTCATTTTGGTTTTGTATTATATCGTTTATTTTCTTCTTTTAAGAATACAAAATAATTTTAGTTTAGCTCGGAAACTAAAATAGAAAGTTGTTCTTTTAGGTCATTCCTTTATTTTATACATTTTTACGTTTATTTTTTCGGTCATAAATACATTTTTTATTGATCATTTTCTAGGACATTTTAGGTCATAAAAATCCTAGCCCTACGTATAATAGTTCTCTGGAGTATGGAAATAGAGAATGTCTGAGTTTAGACAGAATATGAATGAGAAATGTGAAAATAGAGAAAGTTAAAGTCACATGGAAATATTGAGAGAGGTAAGACTTCTGGAGAGAAGAAAGATATAATCAAATATCTTAGGTCTACTTCCCAGCCATACTCTGACTCTGTTTAAGATGTCATACCCTCATCCGTCCTTCAATGCTAAATAGAATAATCTACTACAATAAGGAATACAACAGCAAACATTAAGTGTCAGTGATAATATAGTGAATTTTGACCGCTTAGTACATATAAATATATTTATTAAAGAAAGCGCAACATTGAACCAAACAAAAAACCTCACCAATGTCTTCACTAGCTCTGAAGGGCTAGTGAATGTATCAATATCACAACCTAAGATAAATAACACAAGATATCACTCAATCTCTCAGACACAACGTCTAACTCCAAACCATCAACACCCAAACACTTTCTCACTCCCAAAAAATCTAACTAAAGGAGTTAAGCCCCTAGTATCGGGAGAAAACGGTCATTCCTCATGGTAATAATCCTTGTAAGTAAGTTACTTTCTCAGCTAGAAGAAAAAACACTACACTGTTCCACCTAAGTTGAAATTTTCAGTCTATGGTGATAAGCTCTTTCTGTAACAGTGTCATAATAAATCCTATGCATTCACAATTTCCTGTATCTGGACGCCACACTAGTAGGTGAAGGAAATTAAAACGAGTGCAGAATTACATTCACCCACTGATCCAAATCTATCCAAAAGACGAGGACTTTTGCTGGTGAGCGAGAATCCATTAGGCGCGCTGGGGCACCTCTTATACTGGATAATGAAGAACGGGTGACGAGTGCTGGCAACTGACTACTCCTCTCAGTCATTATGTCAGTAAACTCATAGGTAACCGGCTAGCTATGGGCCGGACAGTGTTGCTGATACTGACTGTATGGCAAAAGACGATGGTTAACTGCAACTGGCGGCAATATGTGATGTAGGAATATAATCCAGGATGCAGGGCTACTGCTTACGTGTAGATAAAAGAAATCGATGTATGGTGGTATACTCCAAATAGCACAAGTAATGTGTGCTTCACAAGTACTGGCCATCGACGAATCCGTTCTGTCTGCCGGCTCGTATACTCCGAGTTAACTAGCTGTTAATGGATCGGACAGTGTTGCCAAAAATGACTTGATGGCCAAGGCAACAGCCCGTAAGTGCTGGAGCGATAAACACATTCAACAATGGACTGTGCTTAAGTAATCCGCATAGCGACCTTATAATTGAAACCTGGCAGGATGACGTAGACTGTCTGGTGATATTTATTATTTGAAATTATAATCCCCTAACAGTAGCAAATCACATCAGGAAGCACAAAACAAATGCTGACCAAGGCTCTGAAAATATACGGCAATTAAAAAATCTCGTTAACCGCTGTAACAGCCATTCTCCCGTTGCTTACAAAACAACTTCCAACTCTCATTCACTCCCTCTCTCTCTCGACCCAAATCAAAACAAGCCCTTCTCTCACTTGCTCTCGTTGATTTAGTTAGCCTACAGTTCACACAGGTAAATCCAGCCACATGTTAGCTTTGCCAGCGTGTCTGCTCGTGCAAGGCTGAATGCGACCCACAGTGAACTTATTTGCACATACACACACCTGGTCTTAACATTGTAGTAAAAAGTGTCCACGCTGTTAAGTTACCACGCTGACTGAGTTCCCCAAATAGTGTTGAGCGTATACTCAATATGTATCAAATAGCAGAAAATAACTCTTTATAGCAATATTCTACTCACAACAAGTGTAAAAAAATCTTGGTAAAAATTAACTTTACACCGACTCACTCTTCAGGACTGGCTAACACTTAGTGATGATGTATAGTAAGGTAAAGGTAAAGGATCCCGTTACACGTCCATTGAGGCATATTGGGAATATGGTGTTAGGCCCATATTTTCTTGACTATCGGCACACTAGGGGGATGTGGTCAGCATCACGCCGGCCACCTTAACCTTCCCAGAGACGCTCTGGTACCAATTTGGGGCTGGGTCGACCGAGGAGCCGTTTGTGGCCTAAAAAAAATCCCACCTCATCTGGGGATCAAACCATAGACCACTGAGCTAGGAAGCCAGTTCACTAGCCACTATGCTACCTCGGCTCCCCGTATAGTAGCTCACTTAAAAAAATTCAGAGCATCCCGGTAACGAAAAAAATTACCTTGAAGAAAAAACAAATGTATATACATTTAACATGAATTAAAGTAACACGTGATATCTTTTCTATTAGATTAAGTTAAAACCCCAAGGAATTAAACAAGTAAATGAGCTTACCGAATAAAGAATGAATTCCTGCACTAACAACTGTTATAAGCCCTTCGCAGAAGTTTCACTTTGTTCAGTGGCAGAATCCCTCTTGAGACGGTACTGAGTGATAGAAACCTCTTGCTTAAACAGCAAGCTAGAGTCTGCAGGTTGCTTTTGCACGTGTACTAGATGAAACACATTCATACGTAAGACCTTGGGGAGATATTCCCCGGGCGGCTCAAGATATAAGAAAATGACGTAATTTGCCGCAACGCTGGCGGTTCTACGAGTGACTGGGGTTCGCTGGACGAGACGAGGGCGGCAGACATAATAGGGTAGAAGTTTTCCTCGTGTTCATGGATTCTCTGTAACTCAAAGAAACAGGGAAATAGCCGTTCTCGACAAGGAAGGTAGAATAAAAGAACATATAGCTAGATGCCGCTGCCCACATGTAAAAGAGTGGAATTAGCCTATCCAACGTAAGATTGACATGACCAATGTTAGATCTACCGCTATTGGGAGCTATAAGACAGAAATGTGGGCGTGGACAAAAGTTATGAACAAGACAGGGCAGACCATTCGGCTAAAAGTGACAGACATTTCAATCAAATCATGACAATAGTGTAAAATTAAAAACTGTAATGAATTATGTAATGACGGGCAGTGTTAACCGTTGGCTAACAAGATGGATTTGTATTACGCTTGAAAACATAGACATCAGAACCAATGCGCATTTGTCCGGTACAACCTCCAAGGTTCTCCACTATCACCGGTGCTGTTCAACATCTACACAGCAAAAGCAGCTTCCATTCCGCCAACTTGGCTGGGACAAACAATGTCTTTAGCAGATGACATACTTATTTATAGAACTGGCTCTGACCGACAGGAAATGGTCAATGTGATACACAGGACACTACTGATTAATTCAATTTATTTAACAAATAGTTATAGCTAATAGTTAACTAATCCTACTAACCACTAATTAATATTAAAACAAATTAACTAGTACTAAAAGTAAACTACAGATAAAGTAAGATTAAAGGGAGATGTTACTTTTTGGAATGTTGTTTTTGAATATGATAATAGGCAATCTGGTTCACTCCGGACAAAAGCAAATCTTCTCATTTTTTTTTAAATTCTTTTTTTTTCTTTTTAATTCTCAAAAGTGAATTTGTTTACAATACAAATTATAAAGAAATCTAACTGCAAATACAAGGACAAAGAAACATGCGTTGGTAGAAGCCCCAGCATACACACACACACATACATAAGTATAAACATACATACATACGCTACTAATACTTCTTGTTACTATTAATACATCTAATGTTGCAATATCTACACAAGTGAATAGTGCTTGTTTTACCTGAAAAAAACTACGTGGAATGATTTAAGTGTTTTGTTTTCTGTGTGAATATATTGTAGAAAACGTTTTGATTTAAAAATCCGTTGTTCATAGACGGCTTTATTTCTGCAAATTCATACTAGATGTCTATATTCTGGAAATTGTGTAAGTAACTGAACTTTAATGCATGGAGTAATTTTGGGAAAGATGTTGAGCATAACTGCTTTATACTGTACAAAACTACTTGTGTTGTTGAATTTTTTGTAATGTCTATTTCAAAGTGTTCAAAGTTTGTGTCACTATATTAAATAATGAAGGAAACCTGAGTCCTGTGGATAGTAAATAAATAAATAAATGTAATTAACAGGTACTCGTTGGACATAAAGGGTGGCACAAGACAAGCGAAAAGAAAATATGAGTGATAGGCTTACCGGGAGTCGAACCTAGGACCAACCAGACGGCGCCATCGCCTTGCTGTGACAGTACATCGTGAATGGACGCTGAGTCAATTTTGCACCCCAAACAAATGACTGAGGTCATTCTCGTGACACTCACACAACTATGGTATAGGACCATTGGACGACCCAGACAGTTTTAAAGAATATCACCAATATAACTTTCCTATCAGCAAGTATAGACCAAATAAAGGCCGAAATACTTGTGTCCAGTAATGTGTAGTTGAAGACGAACAACAAAGAATAGACGGGTAGGTTGAAGTTACGGATGGGTGAGCTCTTAAATAAATAATAAAGGAAACCAGAGTCCTGTATATAGTAAATAAATAAGTAAATAAATAAATAAAAGTAATTAACAGGTACTCGTTGGACATAAAGGGTGGCACTAGACAAGAGAAAAGAAAATATGAGTGATAGGCTTACCGGGAATCGAACCTAGGACCAACCAGACCTCACCATCGCCTTGCTGTGACAGTACATCGTAAGTGGACGCTGAGCCTATTGTGCACCCCCAAAAAAAGTGCATTATTGGCTGAGGTCATTCTCGTGACACTCACACAACTATGGTATAGGATCCGTGGACGACCCAGACAGTTTTAAAGACGCAATCACTAATATAACTTTCCTATCAGCAAGTATAGACCAAATAAAGGCCGAAATACTTGTGTCCAGTAATGTGTAACTTCAACCTACCCGTCTATTCTTTGTTATTCGTCTTCCACTACACAAATAAATACTTATTTATTTGTGTCACTGTATTACAATTACAGATAATGCGTTCCTCTGCCTCTTTGGCGTTCAGTCTTCAAAGTTTACTTACATACTGCTTACTCAGTCGTTCCTCTTCTACCGTGAGGTGTAGAGATTTGGAAGAGAGAGTGTCATACTATCCTATCGGCTGTATTCTTCCTGACCTCGTTCCATTCTACTGCTCTGTCCTTCAGAGATTGTCTAATGTTGTCCTCCCAAAGGACTGCTGGAGGTCTGGATCCCTGGATCTTAGTTTGATAGATCTGGCTTATGTGGATTGTAATCGTTGCCTGTGACTCGCATCCAAACGAGTTTACGTTTGGATTAATCTGTATTTTTATTTATGTCTCTATAAATAGATAGATAGATAGAAAGATAGATATGATATATAGGATAGATAGGATAGATATATAGATAGATAGATAGATAGATAGATAGATAGATAGATAGATAGATAGATAGATAGATAGATAGATAGATAGATAGATAGATAGATAGATAGATAGATAGATAGATAGATAGATAGATAGATAGATAGATAGATAGATAGATAGATAGACAGATAGATAGATAGAAATGATTTAAGTGTTTTGTTTTCTTTGTGAATATATGTAGAAAAAGATTTTAAAATCCTTTTTTCATAGACTGCTTTATTTCTGCAAATCCAAACTCGATATCTATATTCTGTCAAAAGTGTAAGTAACTGAACTTTAATGCATGGAGTAATTTTGGGAAAGATGTTGAGCATAACTGCTTTATACAAAACTACTTCTGTTGTTGTATTTTTTGTAATGTCTGTTCAAAGAGTTCAAAGTTTCGGTCATTGTATTACAATTACAGACCATGTGTTCCTCTGTCTCTTTGGTGTTTAGTCTTTAAAGTTTACTTACTTACTACAAACTTAGTCGTTCCTCTTCTACTGTGAGGTGTAGACGTTTAGAAGAGAGAGTGCCATACTATCCTATTGGGTGTCTTCCTCCTGGCCTGGTTCCATTCTAGTGATTATCTAATGTTGTCCTCCCAACGGACTTTTGGAGGTCTGGATGCCTGGCTCTTAGTTTCCCATACTTGTCGGGGTGACCGATCTTCTCCCAATCGGAGACATGGACAAACTCTCTTAGTTAGGACTGTTCTACTTGGGTCTGCAGGGTTTGGTTTTTAGGCCATTATGTATCGTCTGACGTGTCCATGTGTGTTGAAGTTTTTGTGGTAAAACGTTTTTTTACGGGATGGGGTAACCAGAACCATGCCTAAATCAAGTCCAACACGAAAATAAGAATCTTCAACTCAAATGTGAAGTCAGTCCTATTGTATGGCTCTGAGACATGGAGAGCAACAAAAACAACAACCAAAAAGCTACAGACTTTCATAAACGGGTGCTTGCATAGAATAGAAGGACTGAAATGGTATGACAAAGTCACAAATGTGGAATTGATGACAAGTACCAGACAAGTGCCAGTGGAACAAGAGTTTGAGAAGAAGACGCTGGCGATGGATAGGACACACATTGAGGAAACCTGTTGATAGCATTACAAGGCAGTCCTTGTTCCGAAATCCACATGGAAAGAGAGGCAGAGGTAGACCAAGAAACACATAGAGAAGAGAATTGGAAACAGAGGTGAAAATGATGAGGAAAACATGGAAAGACCTTGAGCGGATGGCACTGGTCAGGAAGACTTGGCATGTGTTTGTTGAAGGCCTATGCTCCTTGGGGAGCTAAAGGGTATTGATTGATGTATCGTCTGGTTGTGGACCATGTCTCTTCTTGTTACTTCAGTCACCTTCCTCAGATACCTCATTCATGAGGCTTGGATCTGGCTTCTGTGGGGTCGTTGTCTGTGTCTCGCATCCAAACGAGTTAACATTTGGATTAATCTGTATTTTTATTTATTTCTCTGTGAATGAAGGGTGTTGAGTTATATAATAATCTGCACATCTTCTCAGCGTCAACTGTAACGGAATTGGTAACGCATTATCCCTTTGTTTTCTTTCCGTCTATTATTTTGCCGTTATACCCTGTTAACCAAAACGGTTATATTTGGGGTATATTGGGTGTTAACTTCTTCGATGTAGCACGTTACTAGTCCTGAAAAGGACTGGTCCTGAAAAGGACCGCTAGCTGCCTGTTTGGTCCCTACTCGTTATCTTGTTCGGCTTTATGTGGTTTATGACTGTCTCTATTATATTTGGTAAGAGTTCCTCTAGGGTTTCGGTAATTATTTTGTCTTTGGTTTCTTTGCTTCTTTCTCTTCCTTGATTGCTTTTTGTAACGATATCCTCGATGATCCTTCTCTCTGTTTTAATTCTGTTGAGGACTTCTTCGTTCTCCTCCTTTAGCTCTGTGAGTTTGGTGATGTCGACTTCTATTTGGTGCTGAATGGATTTCATGTCCTGTAACATTGTCTGGGCTCTCTATAAGGCTCCTATTGTTTCGTCTCTTATGGTTTCTGTGTCTTCGCTGTGCTGCCTGTTCTTCTCGACTTTGAGTTTTTGTGTTATGTCTGGCACATCTGTGGTAAATTGTATTAGTTGGGTTCTTGTGTGCTGTTCCTGTTTAGCAGTGCCACCTGAAGCGACTCAGTGTCTTGCTTCTCTAAAGAAAACGTTTTTGGTTAAATATTCCTTCATTATGGCCGTGGTTGCCTAGACAGTTTGCGCATGTTCTGTTGGTGTAGCACTTTATAGTTGGTATCCCTTTTCGCGTGAGGACATTAATTGTAAGAGTGACTCTTGCAGATTTTCTTAGTGTGAGAAAGTTGCTGGCAGTTTGAGCACTGCATAATGGAGGGATGTGCTCTTCCGTTTTCTCGACATCTATCGTCTAGGTTTAATTGACTTGGTCTTGGTTCCTTGAATAGTTAGGATAACTAGGTTTGTGTCCTTCTTGTCCCATGTCTTCAGTCTTTCAACCTGTTATTGTGACATTCTTGTTTTCTGTTTGCAGGCTGCTGCGGACTTCTTGTGTAGACCAATTGTTGTCGACCACTCTTACAACTTTCTTTTTGGTTTTCTTGAAGATCTCCACAATAACTTTAATCTGGTGGGGCAACTGGACTCTAGCTCGATCATCAGTTTGCTTGTCTTCTCGGTGATATTTAGAACTATTATAACTCATTTTTCGTGTCTTGTGACTCTAATTATACTCCTCCTGCCCGTTATTGCCTCGAGGATACCGATCACTTTTTCGTCGGAAAGGCCCTGAGCGAGGCCTCACCTCCAGGCATGTGAGTTATCTTAATGATCATCGCATGTAGTGCCTCCTGAGAAACGGCATTTCTTGGCTTGCGAAGTTGGCAAGCTCCGACTTCCGTCTCAGTTTGATTGTGTGGTCAGTGGGACGGACTCTTGTGATCACCGTCGGACACTTAGTTGTTCTCTGTTGAGTCCCAGGTATCTCTATGTCTGCTATTGGTAAGTCAAGAGCTGCTTCTAATACTGCTTCTTGTAATTGGAGAATGACTAAGGAACTCGTCTCTGTATTAACGAATTCTGCATAGTGCTTCGATAATATCTTCTGGGTCTAACTCATTAAGTTATGATGTTATTGTCCTCTCGTCTGCAGCATACTGGGAGGTGATGTCTGGCTGTTCTGCCCTTCTGTCTTACTCTTGTGCATGTACCTGTCTGTGTTGTAGAGCTGTTTCTTCCACCTCCTTAGTATTTGAAGATGGGTCGGCTGTTCTCTTTGGGTGGCTGTTTCTGGTTTTGTTATACTCATGGTTGTTGTTCAGCGCTGGTGGACTGGTGTACATTTTCCTCTTCTTGGCGTTTGGTTTGGATCGCATCATTTGTACTATACTGCCATGTTTTTCTTTTTTTAATGCTCGCATGAGTCGCTGTGAAAACTGAAAAAGACCATCTTCTTTTCAAAAGATATTGCAGTCTGTTTCAGTTATCTGCGATGTTTTGTTGTACGACGAAGAACAAATTGTGACGGTAACGCTGACCATTAAAAGTTACATTTGCAAATATAACCAACGGGCTGATCACCCGTTTGCCAGTCACTTCGATTAAGGAAACAACAGCAAATGGATTGATTTGCCGTTGCCCTAAAGACGCCAATAGGCGTGATGGGAAACAATGGCAAAGAAAACCTATCTGCTGTTGCCCTAAGACGCCACTAGGCGTAATGGCCACTGACTGCTTTGACGGTTGGTGGCTAAGGGCGGAAGAAGAAGAAGAAGATGCAAATATAGAAAAATCATTAAATACCAACCTGCTCTTGTAAAATGTATTCCTTAAAAAAATAATAAGACGCCAATAAGATTATTATACTTAAAATATGAAATATGTCTCACGAACTAAATAGACATACGCTGCAAAAAAGAAAAAAAAAGCTAATTTAAATTACTATTAGATTAAAATTAAGTAATAAACCACTTTTTAATTTTTAATTTTATGGTTGCGTAATTCTTTCCCTTAACACATTAACTACCGCAAGCCGCTGTCAGCGGCTCACAAAATAATCAAATTTGGACCGCAAGCCGCTCAGAACGCCAATCTAATTTTAGTAATAAAATGAAGGAAAAATGTACTGAAACACTCTCTGATCTGGTTCGAGATTTTAAGTTGCCACCGGAAAACAAATTCCCAAAAAAAAACATTGGAAAATTGATATTATGTTCATATTTTTTTATCGTGTAAAACTGTTTACCGTGGCAACTAGTGATATGATTAAAATGCGTGTAATAGGATAACCACGTGTTTTCAACAATTGACTGATAGATCTAGCAACGAGGACAAGAGTGAAAACGGTGTGCACATTGATTGAAATTGTGATTTTGATAGAGATGGGGAGCAAGCAGTTATAATTGTGAAAATATTGCAAGTCCTCGGCCATCGGAGGGCCGTTAAATAGCAACAACCACTATTAGAGTTACAACGGGTGTTTATTGTAATAGTACATTCATTTATCTTTAAAATGACGTGTAATTCATAAAAATCTGTAAACAATTACGAAAACTACAGCTTATTTTGCGCAAACACCTACAGGATGAAAATGGGAAAAAAAATTTAATTCGGCCACAGTGTGTTTTTCAATTCGGTAGTTAATGTGTTAAACATATAAATTTCTCTTAGTAAACTCCCCTGAACAATTCAAAGCAGACTGATCTATCTATCTATCTATCTATCTATCTATCTATCTATCTATCTATCTATCTATCTATCTATCTATCTATCTATCTATCTATCTATCTATCTATCTATCTATCTAGCTATCTAGCTATCAATCTATCTATCTAGCTATCAACCTATCTATCTATCTATCTATCTATCTATCTATCTATCTATCTATCTATCTATCTATCTATCTATCTATCTATCTATCTATCTATCTATCTATCTATCTATCTATCTAACTAGCGTTGTAGCTATCTATCTATCTATCTATCTATCTATCTATCTATCTATCTATCTATCTATCTATCTATCTATCTATCTCTATTATATACTACTTTAATGTGATTGTTTTCAAGGAGGATTTTATTTTTGTTTTTGTTTGGTTGTTTTTTTTTTACGTTCGTTCTTATTGTTTTTGTTTTTTAACGTACTTTATTTCTTAATTGTAATTTGATACTGTAAATGTATGTTGTTATATTACATTTATAATGTTCATTGCCTCTAAATTAATATTTACAGTAGATGTAAGGATGTATGTATACAGAATCCTTCCTCAACCTTTTTATCTTGAAGGAACCCTTGAAAAAATTGTTAGGTGTCAGTTAACCCCTTGAATATAAATTATTATATCTACAGCTCACGGTACGTTAGCGTAATCATTAAGTTGTAATTATAATAATCCAATAAAAATTGCTAATCCTTATTGAGCAGAGAATGATTTCTTCTGTGGGTCTGTTTATTTTAGCGAACTTATTAGCTTACTGTTTTTATGTGGTTCTCACTTCCAACAAAGGATATCAACTCTGTTGTAAGTCAGTAGTGTAGGCAGTGCCAGATTTACATATGGACTGAGCGTGCTGCAGCCTCATAATTTAGGGGGGCCTTTGCCATCTGCCAAAAAAATTTTTAAAAATACACCATTTGTAATGATAAAAATCAGGGGCGTACCTAAGCCAATAATGTGTACGCACAAATTCAAAATTCAGGAATACATTGATGGAAGTGACCAAAGCACACATTCTTGATTCTACTTTATAGGCATAGTTGCTAGTAACATTAAACACGTATGACTGGATAACAGTTACACAAATACGCACTTACGGTTTAGTAAAGTTTGTGGAGGCTTTAACCCTTTGCTTTTCAATTTAGCCAAAAGGAGACATTGCCGCCATTTCTTGCCAGCTTTGCCAAAATGCGAATCTATTATAGTCATAGGTTAAATTCCGAAATAAAAACATTATGAACATTAGTAGAGCCTAGAGTAATGTCCCGTGTATTTTGAAATCAAGTGAAAATTCTTTTATACCGTTGTGAATCACAATAATATTTAATTTTGACTTTTAATGTTAAAAATAATGAGTAAGCGATATGAATGTGGTGCTAGTAAATGAAAGCGACAAATGAAACAGAAGGCAATACTGAAGCATTTAAAGCCAAGCACGTCATATGGCTTTGTACAGCATGCAGAACCAACCTGCATAACCTTTCAGATATACATCATTTATGTTTGCAAACAGAAGAAAATAAAATAGACTACACTGAGCAGACCTCCGTAATCCAGTTTCTACTCAGGAAATCAGCCCCGACATTTTGTCTTCCAGGAATGTATTCCACTTTGAAAGAATAAACGCTTAAAAGAAGAGCCCAACGCATGATCCTTGCGTTAAATTCTTTATTGGCACCAAGAAATGCTAACGGAGCGTGGTCTGTTTGCACTGTGAAAGATGTACCATAGAGAAACTCATGATGGCGTCTGATACCGTCAATCAGAGCGAGGCATTTTCTTTCGACTACGCTGTAGTTCCGTTCAGCTTTATTTAATTTCCGACTGCCATAGGCAACTGGAAATAGCATGTTTGGGTCACTGTCATCGGCTTGAAGCAGTGTTGACCCGATGCCCTGACCTGACGCGTCGACCCGTAATACAAAAGATTTCTTGAGGTCAGGCAACCTCAAAATGGGGTATGCAGACAACTGTCCTTTCAAAGTGCTGTATGCTTGTTCTCACTTTTTACATGACCTTATCCGGACATCCTTTCTTAGTGAGGTCAATCAGAGGTGCTGTCAGTCCATTGAAGTTGTGGATGTATTTCTGATAATATGCACATAGTGATATGAAGGAACGTACGTCTTTCTTCGTTTACGGTCTTTTTGCTGCCACTATTTTCTCCACGTTCTTCTTAATAGGCCAACTGCATCCGTGAGAAACAGTATGCCCCAGGAAGTCTAACTGTTCAAACCCGATGAGACATTTGCTAGGTCTGGCTGTGAGACCAGTTTCCTGTAGTCTCCTGAGGAGCATAGCAACCGTAGCAATATGTTCTTCGTAGGTTTCAGATGCAATTAATGTCATCCGTAAAATTATGGATATGGGGACTTTGCAAAGGTTCTAGAAGCTTCCTCATCATCCTGGTGAACACTCCTGGTGCGTTATGCAAACCAAACGGCATCACATTAAATGTGTAATGTCATTCACTAGTGCTGACAGCTAACAAAGGTTTAATTTCCTCTTTGACTGGTATTTGATAGTAACCTTTACTGAGGTCAATCTTGGAGAAAATCTTTGCCTTGCTAAGCTTGGTGAACAACTCAGAAACAGGTTGGAGAGGTTCGGGCTGGAACTCCGTTACAGCGTTTAGCAGGCGGTAATCTATACACAGCCGAACTTCCTTATTGGGCTTCTGCAACAGCACTACACTGGAACTGTAAGGAGATGTAGACTCGCTGATAATTCCTGCCTGGCGCAGCTTGTCTATTTCTCCGCGAAGTGCATCAGCTTTAGCGTACGGGATGGGGTAAACTCTGGTTCGAACAGGGGTCTCATTTGTTAATTTCATATCAAATTCGATGAGATTTGTTCGACCAGGTACAACCGTTAAGGCTGCACTGTACTGTTTTAGTAGAGCCCTGGTTTCTGTTTGTTGTTCTGGTGAGAGATTGTCGCCGAACTTGACATCTTTAAAGGATTCTGTGGGTTGCAATGGATACTCCATGCAACCATTATCATCTTCCTTGTCTTCCGTTGCTATGGCGACAGCCAGGAGATGCTCGGAGGATGGCACCGGTCTCTCCAGATATTTCTTAAGTAGATTTACGTGGAAGACCTTCTCCTTTCCTTTAATGGAGATCTTGTAATTGGTGCGTGAGATCTTTTTAAGGACGGTAAACGGCCCTTGCCATCGGATGCGAAGTTTATTGCTTCCGGTTGGAAGAAGCAACAAAACTTTCTCCCCTGGTTGTAGTTCTCTCTCTTTTGCAGCTTTGTTGTATCTTTTAGCATGTTTATCGCGGGCTTTCTTAAGGTTGGTAGTAGCTAGATCCCATCCTAGCTTTAGCCTTTCCTTGAGCTCAGATACATACTTGCTTGCAGAGACGACTGTCTCGTCAGCCTTTTGATCTGTCAGGGACCGAAGTAAGGCTTCTAGTGGCCCCTTAATAAAAGTGTAGCTGGCGCGAATCCCGTAGACGCTTGAGGAACCTCTCGGTAGGCGAATAAGGCAGCCGATATATATATAGGTCCCAGTCTTCCGGTTTCTCCTGACCCAGCTTACGTAACATGGTGGTGAGGGTGCCGTTAAAACGTTCCACAAGCCCATTTCCGGCCAGATGGTAGGGACTTGTGTGGATATGTTTGGCCCTTAAGATCTCCTCCATTAACAGGCTACGGAATTGGGATCCATTGTCCGTCAAAACTTGTTGAGGGAATCCCAACCGTGTAAACATTTGCACGAGGGCTTCTGCGACATGCCTGGAATCTGTGCATGTTAGCGGTATAGCTTCGGCCCACATTGTGCAAGTGTCGACTAAAGTCAGGATGCACCTGCTCTTTCTTTTGGTCCTTTCCAGGGGTCCAATGATGTCGACAGCAACCCGTTCAAATGGAGTACCCACTATTGGCATTTGCCTCATAGGTACTGGGGGTGTCAAGTGCTTTGGTGCTACCCGTTGGCACTGGGCGCAGGATTTCACATACCTGATAATGTCAGAGTTCATTCCTGGCCACCAATAGTGGTTTTTTATTCGCTGAATAGTGGCGTTTTGTCCCATATGTCTGCTAAAGGGAAGAGAGTGCCCCATTTCTAAGATCTGGCTTTTGTACTGCGTCGGTACTAGGAGCTGGTTATTTCCCGTGTCCGGGTTGCCCGTTCTACGATACAATACGCCGTCCTTAGAAAAGATGTCTCCGTTGTGTCTGGGGTCCTTAGCCATGTGCAGTTTTCTAAAGCAGGGCTCCAGAGTAGGGTCCTTTTGTTGCGCCTCCTTCAGTTCATTCGGCAACAGATTTAGTGCAGGCTCCCTCTCCTTCTTGGCTTGCCCTCTCGTGGTTACCACTGCCACAATCGGCTCCTTTGGTCTCCCAATAAACACATATCTACATCCCAGGATAACTGGGTAGATAGGATCATGCATAATGGCCGCTTTAATAACCCCTATGACAAAGTCAGAGTGTATTTCTACCAGTGCGATAGGAAGCGTCCTGGGTGCATCACTCCTGAAAACTCCACTAAGTTTGACGGTTTCCTCTGTCTCCTGACCGGGTTTGACTACGTGCCTAGCGACAATACAACTAAAGCTTAGTCCAGTGTCGATTTTCCTGGGGAGGTCTCTGGGTATACTTTTCTCGTTGGTTATAATTCTGAGAGGAATTAGAGGAATAGGATGACTGCTCTAGATTTTGTTTACGAGATGGCTCATCTGTGGGTTTACGTTTAGTGTTGGGAAGTTCGGCCATTGCATTGGTATAGCGTTATGCCTTATTGAGTATGTCCTCAAGCCTGACTGCGCCCTGTTCAGCCACAAATCTACGGGTTTCGTTTGACAAAGTTGACTTTATCTTTTCCACAAGAACAAGTTCAAGTAGTCCCTCATATGTAAGAGGTAGGTCAGATAATTCAATGCACTTTGTTAAATAGCCCGTGAGACGTGAAGAAAACTGTGGGAATGTTTCCGTGCTCTCTTTCCGGCTGTTTCTGAACATTTGCAGAAATTTTCGGGCGGTCATCTCAAACTGCTCTAGCAAGGCCTTTTTCAGCATGTCGTAATCATGTTGGTTGGTTCCCAGCTTTGTATAAACGTCATAAGCAGTACTTTTTAATGACGTTGAGAGTTTAAGTCTTCTTCTTCTTCTTCTGTCCTTAGAGTTTAAGTGCCCAGCGTGAACTCTCTAACCCATACAGATTTCCGAGCCTCTCGAATTTTTCTAGATAGCTGTCAATTTTGTCATTGGGACTAGGAAAAGACTCTAAAGCAAAAGACATCGCAGTTAATTGGGCAGATTGAGTGCTGGAGAGGTCCATTGACTGAGACTAGGGCGAAGACGGCTCTCCGTTATTCGAAGTAGAGGCGCCCCGACTCTCTAAAGCCTTAAGCGCCAGTTCATGCTGTCTTTCCCCCCCTCTCTCTCTCTCTCCCTGCGAGCTTCCATCTCTGCCTCAATTTTCTTCTGCTCCAATTGACGATCGTCCGCTTCTTTCTTCCTCGCTTCTGCCCTCTCTTCTCTTTCTTTTTCTTCCTTCCTCTCAGCTTCTGCTCTTTGTTTCTCTTCCTTCCTCTCTGCTTCTGCTCTTCGTTGCTCCGCGTCATATATTTCCAGTTCCTGGTTGATAAACAGATTCGCAGCTTCTGTGTCTAGTCCTGCCTCTTTCGCTTTCAGCCTCAGGATGGATCTCATCTTTATCCTCTCTGCCATTGTCAAAGAATAAGATGTAGTATAACTAGAGAATAGTACGAAAGAACAAGATGGGGAAAAAACTCAAACCCGCTACGAGAAAAAAAAAACACAAAGTATAAATTTACTTGTGTTACCTCCTATTTGCAATGTGCAAACTTATCGCTGCTATTATTGTCACTTAAGACTCTTAACGCAAGCGACTATTCCACTAAAATGGTAAGTTACACTAGAAAAGAATCTACTCTTACTAACAGTAGAGAAAATGTATATTAAAACAATTTAAAAGGAAAAAAAAATTTCCCTAAAATTTTAATTCTCTGACAACAAACTCAGTCCCTGAAGTCAATTATTGAGATGAGACGTTGTTAACTTAATTTTAAAAATCAGAACAATCCGTCTTTAGCTAAGCTCAACTCTTTTTAACTTCAAAAACCTTTAGTGACTGTAAAACCAATCACGCAATCCCAGCAAATCTTATAAAGAAAAAATGTAATTTACTCCGCCAGAGGATAATTTAGCTAACCAAATTTATGATTATCCGTACTTTCTACTGCTGTGGAAAGAAAACAACCTGTAAATATGCTGTGTGGACGACCCAAATACTAAAAGGCGTTGTCTAGGGGTGTAATTAATTATTTATTTATTTCCCTAAATCACAAAGACAGATCACTCACACTCTATCTAGTTAGACCCAGACTTAGATCAGACTCAAAATATCTTTATCCCGGCTATGAGATTGCCTCAAATGTAGCTCAAGATCCAGGACCAGCCCACAAATATTGTTGTAAATTTATTTTGAGAGAAAGAGTCCTAGAAATAGTAGTCGAGTTTAGAGTGTAGAATGATGGTGAAAAAGCTCAGTGATAGAAATGTAGAGAGTAAATTAGATGCTCCACAGAGTGCTGGAGGAGAGTAAAGACAGACTTATTTACGACAAATCGTTTCTCTCAATCTACTCTTCAGGCTCCACTGGTCAAACAATTATTTGCCAGTTTCCAGACACACACCTGCTCTCACACCGATTTGGTGCTTCAAACACACAGACGACGTGGATACAACTATCTTAAACAAATAGGGGAAATTTTATGGGCTTTTGGTTGTCCAACACAATAACGATTAAGTTTATGTTGTTTATTAAAGTTAAAAAGACAATCACTACAATAATCATTTGTTTACAACAAGAATTATTAAAATTTCAGAAAAAAATGCAAATAACAAGGTAGGGAGGGGGTGAAGAAGATTGGTATCGACTAAGCCCGACCCGCTTATTAGACAAAGATAAACCCAGTCCAAAGATAGATAGTTATCAGGAACTTAGGTAAGTTAACCTAACAGTGAAGTTAATTACTCTGAAAGAGGTGTTTCAAAATTAGGTATAGGTGGTAGAAAAAATCCTGTTCTTCCCAATTGTTCTTCCCTTTACTAAGCAAAAGAAAAGGAGGAGGGTTTAAAACAGAGTTTATCAAAAACTATCCCAGTTAAAGGAACAATGCCGGGGTTACAGAAAAATGTATTACCCGGTAAGCAAGTTAACAAATGGGTTACAAAAAAGATTAAATTTCCTGTCATTCATACACGCGCTAGTAAAGGCCTTCACTCATCTTGCTCTCACTTACCGATTGTAAAAAAATCTGGCACTCCATAGAATAACACAACAGCACTTACACCTCAAACTAAATGTATGAGTGTTATTTCAATTTCCAGCCACAGATTAGCGGGTAGGCGGTCAGCACATAAAAAGGATCCCGTAATCGCTGGAAAATGAATCTGTAATTGTGTCTCTTTTCTTAATAACAGTTTCTATGGGAGGGCACGGTCTCTGATACAGGGGTGAGGATGGTGTGGTCTATTTACTCTGCAGCTGATAATAAAAATTCTTACGCGTGCTGATACACTTTATCCGTGAGGTATGGTTTAAGTCCAGGGAGAAAACTAGTCACATCACTGTTCAGGAAAATATGTATTCTCTCTCTGTTTCAGCAAACTAACAAAAGCTCGGGGCAGTGTTCTTCTTCCCGTTACAACTTGATTTGCTTGATGGTGTGTTAAATTTGTCTTTGGGTGTGCTTTCTTTGCTATAAGTTAGATAGCGGAATTCCAAACATAGAATCGCCTCAAAGATTAAAAATTTACACAGTCTCAACAAGTTCTGAGTCAGGGAGACTCTACACACTGTTCATGCTTTGCTTTGCTTAGATTGTTTTGCTTTATTGCTTTCTTAATGCTGGGATCGCACAGGTTACGATCACTCTGTATGAAAGAAAAAAAGACATGTAATATACCGAAAACAAATAACCTTCTAGAACGCGATGAATTTCCCGTTAAGACTATTTTATATACGCTCTCGTATTTAATTATGTATTTAATAAAACACTGCGCGAGTTTTCATGGTTAAAACACACATCTATAAATATAGGACTTAACTAAATTTACTAATTATAAATTCCTTCGCGACTTTTAAAAGTTAATTTAAGCATTTAACATCTATTATCTTTTGGAAATAATATAGCAGGTATCCCATTACATTTACAACTGGAACTATTGAGATGGTTTAATTTAATAGATTTAAATTAACACAAAATCCAGTGAAATAGAATGAACGAACTAGACCACTGATCAGTTTACACACTATATATATTACCGCTTTGCACAGAAATATAATTCACTGCAAATATGTATAAAATCCAGGGAATAATCTATAGCAAGATTTCAAATATAGCTAGTGCTTCTGTTAAGTTCTGGCCAGCGAGTGATAAAGTGTATTTCTACGTGGTCTGTATATATCTAGAATGAAATGAAAGATGAGTGGGACATGAGAAACTTGACACCTTTTTAGATCTCAGAAGACTTTTGGGGATCTGACCGCCAGACTAAAAGGGGAAGCCGCCCCTGGCCTCTCGTATCTTCGCTCGCTGCTTGCGTCGGCTTTCCCCGTTCGCTCCCACTGCGATCGAATCCGTGTTTAACACCGAGATGCGAAATCGTTTCAGGGACCAATACTGTCTTTGATCGTGGCACTAGCTTTCCTGAGATCCCCCCAGTCCGTGTCTTTGATCGTGGTCGCTGCTATCTGTTTGATGCTGGCACCGACCCCACTGGCCAAGTTAATGAAAATACTGCATATGATTGCTCAAGAGATGTCCATGGGCGTGATTTAGCCTCTCCTTAAATCAATGCGATGACCAGAATCGACGGTAGATAAGCTGTCCACATATTAATCAGCAAGCGTGTTGCCAATCTGCGTGGAAAGGTTGCATAGCTAATAAGTCCAGGTGAAAGAAAAATCCCGTTTGACGAAAGGTTACCATATTTCGGGGGCACTGATGTTATCCAAGGGGTCGTTACGAAGAGTCGTATCATATCATTCAGGGTCGGCTGCGTTCGTCTGTCACAGTCACCCACGTTGTAACTTCCTTTATGCAAGTTATTGCTAACAATAGTTACCCTTAGAATAAAGCAGAGTATCAAGTCTGTCCATACCTTAAAAGGGGGAAGCCAAAGACTCAATCATTTGTATCTGTAACTCTTTTGGGTTATCACTTTCTTCTAACGGGACTGTGAGCTATATATATCAAGGGGGAGGACCATACAAACGGGTCTACCACTATTGCAGCATTCCTTGATTTTTATGACTATGTGTATGCTTTTGATGTATTTTATATGTTGTGATGTAAGTTTACTATGATAATTAAACTATACCTACATTTATTTCAGTGTGGTGGTCAGTTCGTTCCCATAATATCTATATAATCATTGTTATAGTGTTCCCACGTCTGTGTGTCTTACTGACGTCAATTGTATGTGCGGGCACGTGAGTGGATAGACATATATTAATATATATATATTTTTTATAGACTGTCTGACTCCTCTGGATCTGTTGTAGAAGATAGGCGGAGAGAGAGAGAGAGATTCTCGATTTCCAGGACAGCCTCTATAAATTTCTACCATCTCACTCGTGGAACTCTATTTCTATTATCACATCTCACTGTGGCTATCACTCATTCTAACCTATTCAGAAGGGACCAACCCAAGTCTTAGTTTCCCTATCAAAAATCTACGACAGAATGGGGTTTCGTCTTTCGGGATTTTGAACTTGACGTTCTGTATTCTGATATAGAGTAAGAGTGTGATTGTCTCGTGGAGTTTTGTTATATTTTTAAAAATAATTTATCACCTAGACATAACGATCTGTTAATGGGCGTGCTGACCACACAATTAAAAATTGGTTTTCCCACAGCATTTTTGAGCATATATACATTTGAAGTACAGGTTAATTTTGTCTGAATATATGTTAATTACTTATTTGGTAATACTAAACGCTGGTAAAGTTTGTGAGTGTATAACATTCACAGGGGTTCTGAAGAAGTAGGTGTTTGAGCTAAGCTAAGGAGCGCGATCAGACTATACGTCCTGAAATCGCCTTACTTACCCTAACTGTCTTCAGAGGTGAACTTGATAGTGGATTTAAAATTAAGTGAACTTTTTTTTCTCCTTAAATTTTTGCAATAATTATTTTGTTTCCACTGTAGCAACTTCATTTTTTCAGTGAGTAATCTTAACTACCATTTATTTTGCGTAGTCGTCTGCATTAGGTGCTTTATTGCCGATTAATAGCAGCGATAGTTAGATTCTATATTTTGGAGGAAGTATCCCAGGTTAGAGTATATCATCTTTTGATTTGGTATTTTCTAGTAAGTGGTAGGAACCAGTGTATCATTTTCTTATCTCTTTCTCGTCTAAGTCTCAGCCACGGATTTACTATGGCAGAAAGCTTTGGCAACTCCTCAGGGACGAGGCAAGAGAAGAAGGTTTGGAAGGAGAAAAAGCGAAAGCTTTTGTCAGAGACGAACTTGAGAGATATGACGTGGAGAGAAAGCAGCTGAGGCTAAAGAGAAAAAAGAAGAAGATAGAAGGAAAGAAGCGGAAGACCGTCTATTACAGCAGAAGAAGATTGAGGAAGAAATGGAAATCCGCAGGGAGAGAGAAAAAGAGAAGGAGAGACAGCATGAGAAGGAGAGTGAGGAGAGACAGCAGGAGAAGGAGAGGGAGGAGAGAGAGGAAAGAGAGAAGGAGAGACAGCATGAGTTGGCTCTTAAAACTCTAGAATTCCAAGGTCGTGGCGCTGCCTCTACCTCCAGCAATGGAGAGTCGTCTCCTCATTCTTCCTTAACGGATCTTTCTAACACTCAATCTCTTCACTTTACCGCTATGTCTTTGGCTCTAGAATCTTTCCCTTGTCCTAATGAGAAGATTAACACGTATCTAGAAAAATTTGAGACAATTGCAACTCTGTACGGGTTAGAGAGGTCGCGTTGGAATATGAAGCTTTCCCAGGCTTTGAAAAGCAGTGCGTATGATGTTTACGCCAAACTGGAGAGCAGCCAACAAGACAATTATGATGTTTTGAAGAAAGCGTTACTGGAGCGCTTCGAAATAAATGCTCGCAAATTTTTGCAACTGTTTCGCAACAGCAGGAAGAAGAGCTCTGAAACTTTTCAGTAGTTCTCATCTCGTTTAAAGGGATACTTGACAAAGTGCGTTGAACTTTCGCAGCTCCCTCTACCTATGAAGGTCTGGAGGAATTTGTTTTAACAGAACAAATAAAGAACACTTTGTCTGCTGATATTCTGAGATTTTTAGCTGAGCAGGGTGCAGAAAAGCTTGAAGACATCTTGGAAAAGTATGAGTGTTATCAAAATGCGCTGGCTAAATTTCCGGCCTCAAAACGTAAACCAACAGAAGATCATTTTCGAAAAAATAATCTAGACCAATCTTCTCAGGCTTCTCATGCTTCTAATCATATTAACCACAGAGAAACTGGACCTCAAAACCCCCCTCCTGAAAAATCTAAGTTCTACAAAAACAAGTACTCCAACCACAGTAAACAGTCTGATCAACCCGACCGTCCTTCATGGCAGCGTGGCCAGAAAGGTCAATGTGGCAAAGGGAGAACCCCTGAGCACGGGACTAATGATCGGAGTGAGCACACCGAGCCTAAACGCATCGGATGATTGCTAACAGTCTCGCAAGGCGGAATTATTGATAGTGATTCCCAACCTGTTGGGGATACACCCTCAACGCGAGGTACTGTTACATTGAACGGTTCTCAATGTCTGTGTTTATTTGACACGGGGCTTTCTTATGATTGCATTGTTGCAAGACACCTGGTTAAACCCGGTCAAGAGACAGGAGAGACCGTCCAATTTAGTGGAGTTCGTAAGAGTGATGCACCTACAGCGCTTCCCATCGCACTGGTGGAGATCCACTCTGAGTTTGTCAGAGGCGTGATCAAAGCGGCTGTTATGGATGATCCCATCTACCCAGTCATACTTGGCGGTAGATACGTGTGTATTGGGAAACCGGAAAAGCCGATTGTGGCAGCAGTAACTACAAAAGGGCAAACCAAGAAGGAACGGGAGCCTGCGCCTAATTTGTTACCTATGGAACTGAAAGAAGCGCAACAAAAGGACCCTACTTTGGCACCCTGCTTTAGGAAACTGCCCATGGCTAAGGAACCCAGACAGCACGGGGACATCTTTTCTAAGGATGGCGTACTTTATCGCAGAACGGGCAAGACTCACCAAGGTTACAACCAGCTCCTAGTACCGAAACAGTACAGAAGCCAAATCCTAGAAATGGGGCACTCTCTTCCCTTTAGCGGGCCTATGGGACAGAACGCCACAAACCAACGGATAACCACTTATTATTGGTGGCCAGGAGTAAACACTGATATTAACAGGTACGTCAAATCCTGTGCCCAGTGCCAACGTGTACCACCCAAGCAACGGAAACCCCCAGTCTCGATGGGTGAAATGCCAATAGTGGGAACACCATTCGAAAGGGGTGTGATCGACATTTTAGGACCCTTAGAAAGGACTAAAAGAAAGAACAGGTTTATCCTCACCTTAGTCGACACATGCACGTTATGGGCAGAAGCTGTCTCGCTAACATGCGCAGATGCCAAGCAATTCGCAGAAGCCCTCGTGCAGATTTTCACTCGGTTGGGATTCCCTCAACAAGTGTTGACGGATAACGGATCTCCATACCGAAACCTGTTGATGGATGAGATCATTAAGATCTTGAGGGACCAGCACATCTACACTAAGCCTTACACTCTGGACAGAAATGGGCTAGTAGAACGTGTTAACGGAAACCTCAACATGATGTTAAGTAGACTGGCACAAGTAAAACCTGAGGAGTGGGATTGTTGCATTCCGGCAGCTTTATTTGGCTACAGAGAATCTCCTCATACTTCCACAGGATTTCCGCCAACTACTCTTTTATTCGGCAGATCCATTAAGGGCCCGCTTGATGCCTTACTTTGGTCGCTGACAGACAAGAAGGCTGATGAGACAGTCGTCTCAGCAAGTAAATACGTATCGGATTTAAAGGAAAGGTTGAAACTAGGATGGGACCTAGCAACGACTAACTTTAAGCGAGCACGTACAAAGCACGCTAACCGATACAGGAAAGTCGCGAAAGAGAGAGAACTGGAAGCAGGAGAGAAATTTTTGGTGTTACTTCCTACCGGAAACAACCAACTGAAGATCGGATGGCAAGGGCCGTTTATCGTCCTGAAAAAGATTTCTAAGGCTAACTAATAGATCTCTATTCAAGGAAAGGAGAAAGTTTTCCATATAAATCTGTTAAAGAGATACTTGGAAAGACCGGTGCCAACCTCCGACCATCTCCTGACGATCGTCAAAACTGACGAAGATGACGATAGTGGCAGGGACATTCCACTGCACACACACGAAATCTTTCAAAAATGTCAAAAGCGGCGACGCTCTTTCAAGCGCGCATGGGAGACATTCCAGGGGAAGGAAACTTTGGGGAGTAGACTTGAGTAGGAATTGGAGAGAGATGGAGGGGGGAGATGAGATGGAAGATGGCAGACACCCTGAAGCTACGGATATAGGAAATTTATTTCCATAACGTAGACATGGAGTGATTCCATATCTTAAAGGGGGGACGTTCTGTCACAGAGAGTTTATTGATCATAAATTGCCTATATCTTCTTCTTTTTCTTTCACCCGTGTCCTCTATTTTATTATCACTCTTTACCTTTTTCCTGTATTTTTCGCATCCATTCGTTGGCGAAAAATATTTTCTTCCCCATTCTCAACTTTACCGTTTTCTTTCTCATACTGGTAAACGCATTTATGACATAACGTGTCAGAGAGAGAGAGAGCGTTAAAATGCATTCTATTGCATTAGGTGTCAGTGGACGAAACTGTGAATATATTCGTCTGGCCAGACATAGGAGCAGACATATGTCTACAGCATTCCCTGCACCAGACGAAATACACTGTGAATATTCGCTTTTGCCAGACCTAAAGGCAACAAATTTGTCTGTATTTTCACCTGCCACAACGAGTTGCATCGGCTGAGAGCGGAGGTTCGGCGCGACAGCCGACATCTCCTCGGCGCAGTTTGAGACATTTGTCTGGAAATCTCAGCTGACAAGGCACTTACTGTTGGCCTGGTCAGCGTGAGGTGTGAAAACGCACGAGTGTCAGTTCATGGTAGTCTTCTAGTTGATGTAAGGTGTTTTAGACGGAAATGGGAGATTATTTCGTTTGACGAAATAAAGTTGGGACCCCTTTGTCTGGTAATAGATATAACCAGAATGTTAAACTTTATTTTCTTTCAGTCCTCAAAATTCGCAGTAGACAGGTTGTTCGTGAATAGAATAAGCTGCATAGCGAAGCCCTAGTTTGTTCCGAAATTTACCGAGCTCTAGACTTCAAATAAATATATCAGCGTATAATTCTAAAGTGTGCGATTACCTGTAGTTCTGTGTGTTGAGGTATATATTATAATAATTATCTAATATTTTGTGAAGTGTTTAAAGTGTTAATCGCTTATTTCATATTTCACGTGTTAGATTTGGTGCAGAGTGCTTAATTTATATAGTCTGTATTATTTTCTAGTGACGTGTTTCAGTGGAAAGCAGAATAAATTATAATTTCTAGCTTAAACAACAATGTAGCTATAATGAATTTAATTTAACTGCTAAATAATCAGACGGGAACAATTTTTCTAAACTAACTTATAAATGCTAGATGCCTGTGGTGGGTTTTGATGTTATTAAGTGTGGTTGCTAGGTTACTTAGTGTACTGAATGAGGTCAGCTGTGAAGGTCCCTGAGGATAACAGTTTATGTGAGTTTACAGAGTACCTTACTACTACCACCTATGACCTCAAGCAGACTTATTTGTGATTTATATGACTGATAGCTACGTTTAATGTCTAGGGTAATGAAATGTGGTGTGCTGGTAATTAAGTACACAAACACACACACACAAACACTAATATTAAGCTCTATGATCAATTCAATTAACACTGTGTTTAAAATTTAGAAATTACAATTTTTTTTTTCAAATGTATTTTGTCCTGAACAAAATTTCTTCTGGTCAGGACTTTTAAATCAATATGAATTAATGTCAATAGAAGTACATATAATTGAATAATCACATGAAAGGCTTGTACATATATATATATATATATATATATATATATATATATATATATATATATATATATATATATATATATATATATATAAGTTAAATTTGCTAATATTGGTACTAACTAAAAGTCTTTAGGAAAACTAATGCTGGATGTCGGGTCGGGGTATTTGCATCATACCCAGTCTTTGGTTAACAATGTCATTTGCTCCTTATACAGGATTAATGGTGGACAAAAAGTTTCTTATTTTTCACAATGTAGTTTAAATTATAATTTTGTGGTTGATGAATCTCAGCACGCCAGGTCTTTAATACTTAACTGGCCTGTGACGATGAAAGAAAGTTGTTCCTTAGGCGCACTCCTCACATGCTCTGAGGTAGTATGGTAGGCATCTCATTACATACAAAGTTGGACTTCTCCAGAACATCTGGCACTAGCACAGTGCCAGACAAAGAAACTATGAAACCACAAAATTAGGCTATGTCTTAACATACTACCTAATCCACCATGTTTACAAGCAATAATACATGTAATTAAAAAAAAGGGTCAGATCTCTCTGACCGACCCAGAACATCTACATCAAGGCTGTTATCAAGTAGCACTAGTTTCCCATTCCTCTCCTCTAGAGACTGCACTGCATCTGAAATATTTTCATTAATCTCTTTTTCTCCATATAATAAGGTGGGTGATATGTTTCCACCTGACCACTTGAAAAGAAACATCTGTATTCTACATTTCTGATAGTTTATCCTACTATATTTCAACCTCTAGGCCCTGGACAGTCGGCTGGAGACCTAGAATAAGTACTCACTTGTCGTAATCATTTTTCATTATATGGCAGTATCAATCACTCAGAATTGTTAAATAAAAGGTTAATAATTTTAGCCTTACCACAATTCAGAATAAAACACACAGATACGCTGAAATAGCACAAACTCAGCTGAGCTGCTGGCTAGACTAGGTCGTCCCACTATTATTAGTATGTATTTAATGGACGACAAACTTCTTAGCCTCAACGATCTGCTCGTATGGACAGTCTTAAAAAAATGGCAACTTGCTGGCAACTTTTTTCAATAACATTAACTATTTCGTCCAATGAGAGCACTGCCCCTTCTAGAATTTAAAATTTCAAACTAACTGTCCAAATTTTTTGGTCAAATGTGTAGTGTATTTCCTGTCGGTCGGTCTGTCCGAACTTGTCATTTCCCAAGTTTGGACTTGGTTTTGGGCCCAACTACAAAAAACTATTCAAATTTTTTCCCTCACCCACTCCTTAGATTTCTACTGCGAAGATATTTTTAGATTCTCTCCTCCTTGTCTCCCCCTTGTCTACATGTACTTGTATTTCTGCCTTCGTCTCAAGGACGCGTCAAATGTAACTTTAGTTAATGCAAAACTAACATGTGTTTGCGAGTCTGCATCGAACAAATCAGTCTTTTGTCAATAACTTCCGAATTATCTGTCCGTCTTTTTATTTGAAAGCATATTATTTGTCAGGAAAAGATAGGCTATCAAACTAGCTAATTTTTGTGATTCTAAACCTATTAATAAGAAATTCCATATTTTTTCCATGTTAGTCTTAAAATCTTTACTACCACGCGTTCACTTCTTTTCCAGCTATTTTCGAGAGTTTTACGTCATTCTAAATAAGAGCTAAGTCTGTTTTCGTAACCTAAGTGGCTACATGTTCTTACTTTACCTCGTATTTCAAACACTAACTACGAGTTCGGGCGTATGTTAGGCTTAGATTCAAACGTTTGCAGACAGCATCATTTTTTTCTTTTCTCCTTTCCTACCCCGTCTGAACGAATAAGCCTTTCGCGTTCCCATGTTCTAATTAGTTTTTTTTCTTTTTCCAATGACACTAGAAAACGATTGTACGATCTACCAAATCAACGCTCTTGTGGCGTAGGCGAAAAAGCCGCAGCGTAACTTAACTATATTTTATCCCTACAATTTATTTTAACTTTTATCTTTATAAATGGAGGATTTTATCGCTGTATCAATGTATTCCATCACAGCGCTCAAGTAATGCTTTCTTCAACATGTCGTTATTGTCTTGTTGGCTGCTTTCCAGTTAGGCGTAAACATCACACGCACTGCTTTTCAAAGCCTGAGAAAGCTTCATATTCCAACGCGACCTCTCTAAACCGTACAGAGTTGCAATTTTCTCAAATTTTTCTAGATACCTGTCAATCTTCTCGTTAGGACAAGGGAAAGATTCTAGCGCAAAAGACATAGCAGTGAGATAAGTAGATTAAGTGTTAGAAAGATCCGTTAAGGAAGAATGAGGAGAAGACTCTCCATTGCTGGAGGTAGAGGCAGCACTACGACTTTGGAATTCTAGAGTTTTAAGAGCCAACTCATGCTGTCTCTCCTTCTCTCTTTCATCTCTCTCCTCCCTCTCTTTCTCGTGCTGCATCCTGCGAATTTCCATTTCATCATCCATCTTCTTCTGCTATCTACCTGCGGCTGCTTTTTCCATAGCTTCCGCTGCTTACCTATCCGCGTCTTATCTCTCAATTTCGTCCCTGACAAAAGCTTTCGCTTCATCTCCGTCCAAACCTTCTTGTCTCGTTTCGTCCCTGAGCATCTGCCTAAGCTTCGCCTTCTCTGCCATAGTAAATAGGTGACTGAGACTTAGACGAGAAAGAATCAGAAAAAAGATACACTAGTTCCTACCACTTACGAGAAAATACCAACAAAATATGATATACTTTAACCTGAGATACCGCCTCCTATAATATAGTATCTAACTATCGCTGCTATTAATCGACAATAAAGCACGTAATGCAAACTACTACGCCAAATAAATGGTAGTTAAGATTAATCACTAACAAAAATAAGTTGCTACAGTGGAAACAAAATAATTATTACAAAAATTTTAAAGAGAAAGAAAAAATCCTTTAATTTTTAAGTTCACTACAAGTTCACCCCTGAAGACAATTAGGGTAAGGGAGGCAATTAACAAGACATAATTGTCTGAACGCACTCCTTAGCTTAGCTCAAACACCTTCTTCTTCAGAACCCTGTGATTGCTAGACAATCACAAACTTTACCAGCGTTTAGTATTACAAAATCAATAATCAACATATATTCCGACAAAATCAACATGTAATTCAAATGTATATTACTCAAATGCTGTTACAAAAAACCCAATTATTAATTGTGTGTTCAGCACGCCCATAAACAGATCGTTAGTCTATGGGAATAGTTATTTTTAAAGATACACAATACCACGAGACAATCACACTCTTACTCTATTTCAGAATAAAGAAAGAAATCCTACAGACGAGCTGATATTTGCCGTCTCGTCTTCCTATTCTAAATTCAAAATCCTGTTAGACGAGTCCACATTTGTCTTACTTGCTCAGGATTTTGAGTTCAATTCCCGGAAACGAGCAACCATTTGTCGTAGATTGGTGATAGGTTATTAAGACTTAGGTTGGTCCCTTCTGAATAGATATAGAAATAAGTGATAGCTCAGTGGGATGTTAAAAATAGAAAATAGATTTCACGAGTGAGGTGGAGGAAATATAGTAGATTCTGTCTCTGACACTTGAGAAATCTTCTCTCAGTCAGCCTATCATCTACAACAGAATTAGATTAGTCAGACAAATATAATATAATATATATTAATATATATATATATGGAGCCGCGGTAGCATAGTGGTTAGTGCACTGGCTTCCTAGCGCAGTGGTCTATGGTTCGATCCCCAGATGAGACGGGAAATTTTTAGGCCACAAACGGCTCCTGGGTCGACCCAGCCCCAAATGGGTACCAGAGCAACTCTGGGAAGGTTAAGGCTGCCGGCGTAATGCCGACCACATCACCCCTCGTGTGCCGACGGTCAAGATAATATGGGCCTAACACCATATTCCCAATATGCTTCAATGAGCGTGTAACGGGTTCCTTTACCTTTACCTTTACAATATATATATATATATATATATATATATATATATATATATATATATATATATATATATATATATATCTCCTCACATACACTCACACATAAGTGACGACAGTTAGACGTACAGACGTGGGAAAACTATAACACATGATTATACAGATATTTTTGGAACGAACTGGAGTACGTTTGATTGAATTTTAATTATTAGATTAAAATTCCATCACAACACATAAAAATTACATCAATCATGTATAAATAGTCATAAAGTCAATGAACTGCTACAATACTGATAGACCCACAGTTATGATCTTTTCCCTCGAAATATAGTCCAAAGTCCCGTTAGGAGAGAAGTGATAGCCCCAAAGAGTCACGGATACATCTGCTGTAGTCTAATGATTTTCCCTTTTAAGGGTATGAACAGACTTTGATAGTAGTATGATTTATCCTAAGGAAAAAAAATATATACCGGCAGTAGCAACAATTAGAGTTAAAGTCATCGCCAGGTGAAACATCTGATATTGTAAGTAGTTTTCTTAATGACTGCATAACTAAAAATGGTTTAGACAGGAAAGTAGTTGGATTATGCGCAGACAACACAAATTCCAATTTTGGAGGTGCTGAAAGGAAAGGACAGAACAATGTTTTCAAAAAACTGCAAGAAAACCTTGGACCTGGTCTTATAGGAGTTGGGTGTCCAGGTCATATTTTCCACAACACTGTTCGAATAGCTGCAGATGTACTGCCTGTTGATGTCGAGCTGATTATTGCTAACATTTATCTACTCTTCAAATCATACACAGCACGAGTTGAAAGACTTAAGGAGTTTTGCCAGTTTGTGGAAACAGACTTCCAGATGATCTTAGGTTATGCTCAGACTAGGTGGCTTGCTCTGCTGCCTGCTGTTGAAACGGTTCTTCAGATGTTTCTGCCTCTAAAATCATATTTTTAATCTCAAGACAGATGCCCAGTTTTTATACAGACATTCTTTGAAAATCCTCTATCTGAGGCATGGCTTGTTTTTTTTTTTCACAGTCAGTCCTCTCCATTCCACGAAGCAGTGCAAAAAATAGACAGACGGTAACTGTGTTTGAAGTCATTGACAGGATCAACAGGTTGAATACTATTTTAAAGTGGGTGAATAAATAGTTATCATAAAAACATCACTCAGTCTACTTTCACTCGGTTCTTTCATTGCTTATTTCGTTACAGTTTCAATTTCTTATTATCACGCGTAGCTTCAATTTGTTAGAGGATATTAACCGATAAATTGAGAATGATCCCAACTAGTAAAAAGTCCTGATTATTACCGTTGTGTTAAAGAGTTAGATGTCAAGAATGGAGTATTGTTCATGAAGCCGAGGCAGTTTTGTTTACAATAGTTCTGTAGTTTTGTGTTGTAAGTGTCCGTTATGCATGGTGGTATGATTGATGAAATAAAGATGGAGGCTTTGGGAAATTTTTATGCTCTGCTCATTCATGATATCATTAATTCCTAAGTGTAGTGTTGTTTTTGTTATCTTGTGATTAATATCGAACTTATTAATTATGTCCAGTAGTCTTTTAATACCAGCCCCCGGCACTGTCATAACTGAAACGATGTCTTCTCTTGTAGTGGGCATTCTTTCACAATAAATACCTTTCAAGAGGGAGTCATCAATTATAATATTTGTAATGTCACAACGTATTTCTCCACTTTTTTTCTATTAGATTTATGCTGCTGTCATCTGTGGTGTTCTTTTTGTGGACTGTCGTGATGGGTCTGAGATTTGTGAATTGGGTTTTCGGACACTGGAACGTTGTCTGGTAGGGATGCTGATACCTGCTCATTTTCTGTTGAATAATCGTCAAGAACTTTAAATATGTTGGTAATTTTGACTCCAATAGGATATGTTGTGCTTGTGAGTATCTCATCGTGTTTTTGTTTACAGTTTGATGGTGACCTTTTGGTTGATTTGGCGTATGTTTATTTATGGATTCTTTGCAATCTTCTACAATTGTTTGAGGATGATCTGGTTGTCTTATCTTATAGAGTGAGAAGTCTCTCTGCAGTTTTTCGATGATGTCTTTCATGCTAGAATTTTCTTCCCTCAGAGACACTATCTCACTTTTAAGAAGTTCATTTTCGTTCTTGAAAGATGTCTGTATACTAGACATGAGATCACCAATTAAACTTCGTCATAAATTTCAGTTTCTGTAAAGTGGGCTGATAATGATATCTCAATATCTGCCCAAATTGGTATTCTGTTCAGCTGTAGGATTCTAGGTCTTAAAAATTTTTTGCAGCCCATTTATTCAAATAATTGAAAGCTAGCATGAAACTTTTTCACATCCTATTATATGCACGGGACGAACAAACACTTTGCCTCACTACATCTCTGTGACTAAAGCCTTCATAAAATATCCAGAAAGGACGCAACAAGACAGCTTAACCCACATAGAAAATGCTAAAACATCTACTGTGACATCAACCTATAATCACAATACATCACACACCCTACCTGTCCCTCAAAGAAGCAAACCTATTGCAAGCAGATAGCCTTCCAGCTATCACAACGCCACTTTCAATCTTGAATTCTTTGTGGTTGAATGCATCTGTCAGTACAGAAATAAATGTAGACTTTTCTAGGTCACACCTTAACTCATTTAGAATATGGGGGTGTTAAGACATTTCGAATAATGGCTTCTGTTTTCGTACGTGCACATGCAAATTTTGGCTCTAAAGTAACCTGAAGTAATTTTGATGTGCAATCCATAGACCTGAAAGTATGACTGTGTAGCACTGTATGGTATGCAAAGGCGCCTTCTATAGCAGCTAATTGCTCTTCTTGGTCACCAATTTTATCAGCTCTGAAGAAAGTGGTTAACGACGAGTTGATGCAGCTGTAACGATGCCTCTCTTATGTTTCTCACTGCTTATGTTGTTCTTAATATCAAAAAACTAATTCACGGTCCTGACAAACTCTTGTGCTGTTTCGGCGCCAGTTCACTAATAATTAAAAATTCTCTCGTCAGCCACGGAATAATAATTTTTTTTTTTAATCTGTGAGATTTATGCGAAATTGGCAAATTCGTCCAAAAACCGGGACAATTTGGCGTCCCGGTTTGCATCAAAAAAAAGTCGGGACAAATGATCAAAAATGGTCGAAAACCGGGACTGTCCCGGAAAAACCGGGACGTCTGGTCACCTTACTTTTTCGTGTCTTGTAACTCTAATTATACTCCTCCTGCCAGTTATTGCCTCGAGGATACCGATCATGTTATCGTCGGGTAGGGCCCTGAGGGAGGCCTCACCTCCAGACATCTGAGTGATCTTAATGATCCTCTCCTGTAGTGCCTTGTGAGAAACGCCATTTCTTGGCTTGCGAAGTTGGCACGGTCCAACTTCCGTCTCAGTTTGAGACTGTGGGACGGACTCTCCTGATCACCGTGGGACACTTGGTGGTTCTCCGTTGAGTCCCAGGTATCTCTATGTCTGCTGTTGGTACGTCAGGAGGTACTTCTATTACTGCTTCTTGTAATTGTGGAAAATAACTAAGGAACTCGTCTCTGTCTTCACGAATTCTGCGTAGTGCTTCGATAATGATATCTTCTGGGTCTAACTCATTAAGTTCTGATGTTATTGTCCTCTCATCCGCAGCAAGCTGGGAGGTGATGTCTGGCTGTTCTGCCCTTCTGTCTTACTCTTGTGCATGTTCCTGTCTGTGTTGTAGAGCTGTTTCTTCCACCTCCTTAGTATTTGAAGATGGGTCGGCTGTTCTCTCTGGGTGGCTGTTTCTGGTTTTGTTATACTCATGGTTGTTGTTTAGCGCTGGTGGACTGGTGTTTAATGCTCGCATGAGTCGCATTTTTTTTTCAAATGCTCGCTTGAGCCGTATTAAAAAAAATGCTTGCATGAGTTGAATTTTTCTTCAAATGCTCTCATGAGGCGCATTTTTTAAAACTAGCATGAGTCGCAGTGAAAAATGAAAAAGACCATCATCTTTTCAAAAGATATTGCCGTCTGTTTCAGTTATCTGCGAAGTTTTTAAATTGAAATACCCCTTCTGGGGCTCAAATTGAGGTCTATTGACTTTATTAAGTAAATTGTGTGTGATCCTTGCCCTGGCTAAGCAAGGTTGCCACTCAAGTTCTAGAGATGAACCCAGATTTTCTTCTTAAAAAAACCCAGAAATACCCAGATTATTTAATGCCTTAAATACACGGGATAGACAATGCTTACACAATATTTTAGTGCAACTTTAGCACAAATAAGCTGTGTGCTACCAATGTTTATTTATTTCTTCATTTTTATTTTATTTTTTATTACCAAAAATTCACAATTATATAAAAATGATTTTATTAACACCCTAATATATGTACTCTTGAAAATAAGATATTTTAACAGTAACATACTTACAGTAGTTACACAAACAAAATGTTCCTCAAATCAAATATAAAATGTTAGTTGTAACTTGTTACTGTTGAAAATTCTCACTTGTCAACGACTCCGCATCCATGTAGACAACTTCTCCTTCGTCAAGATCATATGCATGAATTGGCAACGTGGAATCTTGATTGTGGAGTTCCAAAATCTTTGCATATCTCTGCCGACAACGTCCTCCACGCACATCTTCAACCACGTTTTTACTAGGATTAAACTTATGACAAACTCCATCTTTGGCAACTGCTTGCTTGGCTAGTATTTGATTGGAAACTGTTTCACCCAAAAGCTTGTTGGTTTGTTTAGTTTCAACTAAGTTAACATTCGAAAACACTCTTTCGACGCATACTGAGGAGTGAGGTAGTGCCAAAAGCGTGCACATGAGGTCAGCCAAAACATCAAATTTCTTCTGGTTATTAACATCATTTACTTGTTGCAGTCCCAGCCAAATGTGGGCGGATCCTCATCAACCGGATGTCTGATACCATCGGGTTGTTGCGCTACGTTCTGATGCAGTATGTTTTCTTAACACTTCTGTTAAAATAAATACTTTCTTAGAAAACGCCACACAGGCTACTATAAATATGAGGTACTTCTTGCCTCAGGAGATTCACCCCCACGCAGGGCTTCTCTAGGCTACTACTGATAGTGACGAAAAGTTCTGCTTACAGGCCGCGCCCACACAGGGCTATTTATAAAGATGTGTGATAAGGGTGGATTCAGGCTGACTTCAATTACCACCCGTATCGACACCAGTAAAATTATAGTTGTAGATGTAGGGTGTCTTATCTGGTTTTGTGTTGTTGTTTTTGCTGTGTATAGTAGTGATAGTCCACATAGTACAGCACAGGCAAAATGACATGCAAAGTCATAGAAATGGTAAACTGCTCTGGACGTTTTTGTTTATCATTTATTTCGACGTCACAGGTACAAGTACGTACATCCAGTTCACAGTAGGACAATGTCATGACATCCACGAACATCAGCATACATAGTTCATCAATGCATTTGGCATATTCTAAAGATGATGATATGGCGCCAAGGTATTATATGGTTGGCTCCAAATACAAAAGTACATCAACAAAAATCCTCTTACTGTTCAGATGTGCTAAACGAGTCAAATCATAACATCGCACGAGGATGGCATTCCAGGAGTGCAGGTCAAACTGACCTTTACAGGCATTCCTAAATCTAACCTTGACGTAGGCCTAATCGTTGACACACAGCGACGTTCCTAGAACAAAGAACTGTCCTTCGGGCTGAGTATGACCCGTTTACATATAGATCTCAGGTATGAAGATACCTGGGGCGTGACATCTATTAGAAGAACCTTCCTTTCCGTAATGCATACCTGAGCAGAGATCGACCATTGTCAAACATAAAGTAAAGTTACAGATAGGATGTAAATGAGGCATTACCTTCGTTCGAAAATCCACACCACAGAAAACATACGCCTCCAGGCGTTTTAGAATACTCAAGGGAAGGACCTTGTAAGCTAACTATCTCACAATAAGGCTCCTAATCCCTAACAAATCACAGAGACGCCAAAACGCGTCTTTTCTGCTTCACCGCTTTACATCGTCTCCCAAGATAAAGAAACTTCCCAGACGCCCCGCGTCCGGACATGAGCAGAACGTATCTACATGAATAGCAATCAAACCAGACGATCTAGGAACATTCCAGATAAGATTTAACTAGATCGAGCCTTATTTGGACATGAACAGAGACCTCAACACAGGTTTCAGACATTCCAACCACAGTTGACCGATACTACCAAATAAGGAGAATGGTCACACTTCGTTAATAAAAATATGGACCGACCGTGTCTCGACACAAGAGGAGGTAACATCATGTTAAATTATAATCTCAATATCCCGAGTTATGCAGCTTTGACCGACAAAAAATAAAGTGCACTTTCAGTCCATCTAATAATACAGTGTCTTTAGCAAAAAATGATCATACAATGACTTTTATAAAAAAATGATCACATAATGACTTTAGAAAAAATGAAGATCTGTGCGTAACATTACCGCACCCTCCCGGGAAATAAAAAATGAAACATTTTTTTTAAAAATCCTGGAGCCGGGAAAAAACCTAGGTTCCTAACGCACGTATGATGCGCGGATATATTGCCTAAAAATGAGGCTTGCTCGACGCATGGAGCGAAACTGAGATTATATCTCAGATCCTTAGAGAAACAAAAATTTATCTAAGTATACGCGTATATATTCCAGGAAGGTGCCACCAACACACGCCACAGTGATGGCAATATCATAATGAAAGTCAAATTATACTCATACAAATCTATGAAGTTAAATATATTATCATAGTATCATACAATGAAGTGTTGCAAACAGCGGTGTAATATACCAATATACCGCAATATAATATTACACATATTTAAACAAAGAGTACATTAACTAATGAATTATTAAACATTACTAATACATGTGCTGTTTCTCGTAGACATAAATACAATCGATACAAGAAGATGTGGACATCATCCGCTCCCAATCCAGGACAGGACTAGATAACTTCAAAGTTCCACAATGTACAAAATCTCGCAGACTTCAATGATGTGCTGCGAAAATATCAATAACACAAATATTTAAGAGAAATGTTAAGTCTCTTAATACAATCATTAAAATATAATAACTAAATGTGGCCATGTGATCTTTTGGCCCGTATATCGCTAACTAAGCCTTCTTCTGTTATGATCAAATTGGTAACAGAAAAAAAGGAAATTACATGGTACAACGTTATAAATTTTTAAAAAGTGAGAAAATATGTGCTAATATGTCATTACAGTATTGAACTGTATCAGGAAATATATATGACAGAAGAATTATGTGGAATCGGGTGGGCACCTGGACAGAATGTCTGCCATCACATTATCCGAACCACGGATAGCTCGCACCGTGAAATGAAATGGTCGAAGAGCTATGCCATATCGAGTGGACCTCGAGCTCTTCAAGTTTTTGCTCTGAATAGCAGTAAGAGCTTTCTGGTCGGTTTCCACAATGAAATGTGCGCCTAGAAGAAATCTTTGTAACTTCAGAATAGACCATACCATAGCTAATAACTCACGGTCTAAAACCGAGTAATTCTTTTCTGCAGCATTTAATTTCCTAGAGATATACATCACTGGGTGCAGAGTATCAGAATACTCCTGCATAAGTGCTGCCCCAATCCAAGTTGACGAGGCGTCACTTAGAAAAACAAAAGTCTTCTCAATAGTAGGTAACCTAAGGAAAGGTGGAGATGAAAATAGAGTTTTAACCTGGTCCAATGAGGATTGACATTCTTGAGACCAGCGGATCAGATTAGGCGATCCTTTCTTCAATAAAGTAGAAAGCGGTGCCATAATACAGGACAGATTCGGAATGAATCGTCCGTAAAATTGGATCAAACCTAAGAGACTCCGTACTTGTTTTTTCGTCTTAGGGACAGAAATGTTAAGTACCTTTGAAACATTGTGGTCCTCTGTCTTTAAAAGACCATGACCAACACGATGACCCGGGAAAGAAATCTCACTAAATCCTATAAAGGCTTTAGAGGGTTTTGCAGTCAAGTTATACTCGCGAAGAGTAGACAGCAATTCGTATAAACCCAAATAGTGATCTTCCCATGAATCACTGAACAGACAGATATCGTCTAAGTATGCTATGACATCTGTACGATATGCGAGAATTCGCCGCATCATGCGTACGAATGTAGCAGGGGCGTTCATAAGACCGAAAGGCATGAAATTCCATTGGAATAAACCCCTAGGTGTAGAAAAAGCTGTAAAAGGTTTGGCACGAGTTAAAGGAACTTGCCAATAACCTTTAGACAAGTCTAGTTTGGTAAAGAACCTAGAATTACAAAGTTTATTTCGTAGCTCTTCCAATGAAGGCATAGGTTCATCATCGAACTTCGTAACTTGGTTCAATTTGCGATAATCTACGCAAATGCGAATGTTATTATCCTTCTTTCGAACAATAACCATGGACGAAGAGTATGGTGCAGTAGATGGTTCGAATATTTCCAACCGTATCATCTCATCCAATTCCTTCTCGATTTGTGACTGAAAGTGGATAGGTATTGGATAGGGTCTGACTCTAATAGGATTATGGTCAGTAAGCACTATGTCATGTTCGATGACATGTGGGTGTCCCGGGATGTCTGTAAGGACATCCTGAAACGTTTGCAACATCGAAGAAACTTGTCGATGTTCCTCAGCGGAAAGATTAGGAGAAACGGTAACGTTTTTCCAAGATTCCGTCGAATGAAGTAGGACCATAGGAAGTGGAAGATTGACATCAGAAAAAGTAGTTTCCTCATCCTGTATAACTGACAGGGATGAGTAATGACCATGAGGTACTTGAGAATTGTCCGTTGCCTGGAAAATAGGCTGCAAATAGTCCGGTCTTTCATGAAATTCCGGGACATATTTATGTGGAAAGTTTTATACTTTCCATCAATATCGACGACATAGTCGACATCGGAAATTTTGGAAACTATTGCATATGGACCTTTCCATGCAATAAGAAGTCTGTTCTCCCTTGACGGAAGAAGAACGAATGCTTTGTCACCTGGACAAAGTTGTCGTAGACATCTATTTTTATTTGCAAACTGCCTTGCCTTTTCTTTAGCAAATTCGGATGAAGAAGTTGCTAGTTTGCATGCCTCGATGATCTTTTGCCTAAGAGCAATGACATACTCATAAGAAGATTGAGTCTCATCGCTAATATTATTGGCAGTGATAAGATCGTGTAGTAAAGACATAGGGTCGCGCAGTTGCGCGCCAAAGACAAGTTCAAAAGGAGAAAACCCTGTGTGTTCATTGGGGACCTCTCTATAAGCAAAGAGAGCCACGGGTAAAACCCTGTCCCAATCCTGAGGATGATCCTCAGTTATTTTCCCAAGTAAAGTTTTTAGTGTCCTATTCAAACGCTCAACTGACCCATTAGACATTGGGTGATAAATACTGCTGAGAGACCTTTTAATATGTAGCATAGACATTACTTGTGACATAGTGTCTGATATAAGTTGAGTGCCATGGTCTGATAATATTTCTCCGGGGAAACCCAAGCGAGAAACTATTAGCCAAAGAGCGTCTGCGATATCAGCAGTTGAGATGCTCTTGAGAGGTATAGCCTCTGGCCAACGTGTGCACATATCGACACATGTAAGGATAAATTGATGTCCTCTGGCCGACTTAATTCTAAAAGGACCGATAATATCTATTGCCATTTTTTGAAAAGGGCGAATAGGAATGTCAGCAGCATGAATAGGCGCAGCATGTCGTGGTCCTTTCGATTTGACCTCCTGACATACTTCGCAAGAACGACAGTGAATTCGTATGTCCTTGCTCACAAATGGCCAAAAGAAAACCGCAAGAACCCTCGACTTTGTACGGGAAAAACCCATATGTCCAGCACATTGCAAGTCATGAGCATGTTGCAATATTTGCAATCTCATACTCTTAGGCACAACATTCGACATTATTCTGGCAACTCCTGCGACATGGCTGGTACCAAACTGTATCGGCTACTGCCGTTCCTTTGGATCTATCGGCTGTGTGGAGAGGGGGAACATGCTGCATGGGCAACAGCTTGATCTCCATATAACTGTGCCCAAGCTCGCGCCCTGGAGAGGACACTCCAGCTGCACCATATAGGTGTCGGCAAAACACGGGAAGTAGCAGTTACCGGTTATAAGCACTTTGCCCAATTGGCGTAGGGCATGGCGCCAGGGGCTACTTCCGACAGTGGGAGAGGTTCTAGGATCTCACTGGACAGCTACCGCCCGCTTCAAGCTGGGCAGCCCCCAGTCAATAAGGTGTTGTCCCGCCACTGTCTGCTTTCCCCATTGGGTGCATGGGGATTAAGGTCAAACCCGAACTGTGGACGAAAATTTTGCACCAAGCAATTATCGAAAAAATAGAAATAAGCAAACTCTCAGATTGGGATGCTGGAACGTCCGGACTATGTTGACTGGACTATCCGAAAACCTACAGGATATAAAAGATGTAAGGAAGACAGCCATAATTAGTGATGAGCTTAACCGACTTCAGGTGGATATAGCTGCACTCCAGGAAACGCGCCTGGCGGGCTCTGGAACGGTGAGCGAGAAGGACTACACATTTTATTGGCAAGGGAAAGATCATAATAAAACTAGGGAACACGGAGTAGGTTTTGCGGTCAAAAAATCGCTAACTAAAATGGTTGAACCAGGCAAGAATGGATCAGAACGCCTGTTAACGCTCCGCCTGCAAACTAGCACAGGTCCCATCACCCTTGTCAGTGTGTATGCTCCTACTCTGTACTCTGCCTCAGAAGCTAAAGATGAGTTCTACGAGAATCTAGCAGCAGTTACCAAAAGCATACCTAGGCAAGAACAGCTTGTTCTCCTTGGTGACTTTAACGCTAGAGTGGGTGCCGATAATGTTTCATGGCCTTCATGTCTGAGCAGGTTTGGTATTGGCAAGATGAATTAAAATGGACAACGGCTCTTAGAGTTGTGCGTCCACCATGATTTCTGCGTGACCAACACCTACTTTCAGACAAAACCCCAGCATAAGGTGTCATGGAGACACCCACGATCCAAGCACTGGCACCAACTTGACCTGATTCTCGTCAGAAGGCCACTCCTCAGGTCTGTGCTCTCCACGCGCTCGTACCATAGTGCAGACTGTGATACAGATCACTCCTTGGTTTGCTGCAAAATCAGAGCACAACCAAGAAAACTCTATCGTGTCAGACATGAAGGGAAACCACGCATTGATACCAGCAAGATGTCAGACCCTTTCATGATCGCTCAATTCACTGCGACCTTCAAGAAAGTGCTCAGTAGCCCTCAGCATGGTGATACTATTACAGAGAACTGGGAGCATCTAAGGAACACCATTCAAAGTACTGCACTTGCCACCTTTGGTAAGAAAACAGCAAAGTCAAATGACTGGTTTGATGCTTCATCAGATGTGATGGCACCTGTCATTGAAGCTAAGAGCAGTGCCATGAATGAATACAAACGTTCACCGAGTGCCAGAACCCTACAGATCCTGAGGGCTACGAGAAGCAAAGTTCAACAAACTGCTCGACGCTGTGCAAATGACTATTGGCTCCAGCTCAGTGAGAGCATCCAGATCGCAGCGCAAACAGGCAACATTAGACAAATGTATGACGGTATAAAGAAAGCACTTGGCCCCCATAAAAGTAAGACGGCACCGCTAAAAACCATCAGTGGAGAGAAGCTAACTGATAAGGGTAAGCAGATGGAGAGGTGGGTCGAGCACTACTCTGAGCTTTACGCTAGAGACAATACTGTTACGCCTGCAGCCCTTGATGCTGTCAATAGTCTGCCAACTATGGAGGAGCTGGATGCCGAACCAACATTAGAGGAACTTAGCAAGGCCATTGATAGCTTGGCCTCTGGCAAAGCAACAGGCAGTGATGGGATTCCTCCTGATTTAATCAAATGCTGTAAGAGCACGCTATTACATCCCCTGCATAGGATGCTGTGCCAGTGCTGGGAAGAGACAACTATTCCTCAAGACATGCGAGATGCCAAGATTGTAACACTGTATAAAAATAAAGGAGACAGAAGTGATTGCAATAACTACAGAGGCATCTCTCTTCTTAGTATTGTTGGTAAGGTTTTTGCCAAAGTCATCTTAATGCGGCTACACAAATTAGCTGAGCGCATATATCCAGAGTCACAGTGTGGATTCCGAGCTGGCAGATCAACAACAGACATGATCTTCTCTCTCCGACAGCTTCAGGAAAAATCAAGAGAGCAGAAAAGACCATTATATATCGCCTTTATAGACCTCACAAAAGCATTCGACTTGGTTAGTAGGGATGGACTCTTTAAAATCCTCCTGAAAATAGGCTGCCCTTCTAAAATGCTGGAAATGATAAAGTCATTCCATGACGACATGAAGGGAACAGTCAAATATGCTGGAAGCACGTCACAGCCCTTTGATATACGAAGTGGCGTTAAACAAGGCTGTGTTCTGGCTCCGACCCTCTTCGGAATCTTCTTTGCCTTACTCTTGAAACATGCATTCAGAGATGCAACTGAAGGAATATGCCTTCACACTAGATCAGATGGCCGTCTGTTTAATCTTTCAAGGCTGAAGGCAAAAACAAAAATCAGAAGGGTCACTATAAGAGACTTGTTGTTCGCTGATGATGCTGCAGTCGTCACTCAAAGCCAACAGGAGCTTCAGAGCTTGATGAATCGCTTCACTAAAGCATGCAAGGACTTTGGCCTCACAATAAGTCTAAAGAAAATGAATGTGCTGAGTCAGGATGTGGGTGCTGCACCAGTTATCACTATCGATAACTATGAATTGGCAGTGGTGCACCACTTCACATACCTAGGGTCTACCATCAATGACAAACTCTCACTGGATACAGAAATCGACAGCCGCATTGGCAAAGCTGCAGCTACCTTTGCCCGCATCACATCGCGTGTTTGGGAAAACTCTAAACTCACAATGAAGGCCAAAGCTGCGGTATATAATGCCTGCGTCACCAGCACACTCCTATATGGCAGCGAGACCTGGACGACCTATGCTTAGCAAGAAAGAAGGCTCAATACCTTCTATTTGCGGTGTCTACACCGCATCCTCGGCATCTCGTGGAAAGATAAAGTGACAAATGTCGAGGTGTTGTCACGTGCTGGCCTTCAAAGTATGTATGCGCTGCTTAGACAGCGCAGACTTCGCTGGCTTGGCCATGTTCGCCGCATGGAAGATGGTCGCATCCCAAAAGATATCTTCTACGGACAATTAGCAGATGGCAAGAGAACAGTTGGGCGACCACAGCTGAGGTTCAAAGATGTGTGCAAGAGAGATATGAGGGCGCGCTGAGGGCTGCCACCTCAAGGGCGCATTCCCATAGTCAGTTATGACTGAAGGGGCTATTATTATTATTATTATTATTAGGCACAACAATTTGTGAATGAGTGAACGTAGACGAATCTTGTACCATACGCACAAGTACGCCGTTCTTCATAGAAATCCAAGACTTTCTATTAGTATTCTGATTTGGATCACCTTTTTTTTGCTAAAATGAAGAATTTTTGTAAAGAAGAATCTTCTTGCAATTTTATAAATGAGTCACGTGAAATAATCAAGTGACAATCTTGGCTATCTACTTCATCATTATCAGTTAATGAAGTTTGAGGTGGATCCAGAGCATGTGCTCTTGTGACCACCGCATTGGTAGCTTCAATGTTTTGGTCTTCCCAAACAGCAATTTGCTGTGGGGTACATTCCCTAACTCCGTGAATACGACCAATAATAAGGTCCGCAATAGGGTTTGGAAGAAGACACGCGTGGACATCTCCCGTAAAGAAAGGAGTAGCAATATGTATTATGGCAGTAGGATACTTTTCCAAAGTGCCACCAAATGTGACACATTTGATGACCTTTCCTGTAGCACAGGATGGATTTACAAGAGATTGCCTAACGCCAACAGTAGTACATCCAGAATCAAACAAAATTGAGACTGGATTATTATTTACAAGACCCTTATGTAGTATAAGAGAACCTCTCCCGTCATGTGCAGCATTAGCAGGAAGAGCTGGAAGAGGATGACCACAGCTTAAAGTAGTAATGGTAGTTAGTTCGAACAAAGTACTACATTGGGGACATTTATTTGCTCTACCAAAGTCAAAAGAAGAACATCCTATAGCATTAGGGTTTTTATTATCATTAACCTGTTTATCTGCCCCCTGAGGTTCTTGTTGTACCGAGTTTGTCTGTTGATATCTCTCTTATGAATAGATCTACCGCGACCATTATTGCCTCTGAAATTATCATTATTTTCTCTCCTGTAATTGTTATCATTGTTAGTGTTCCAGCTTCCATAATTGTCATTATCATCTCTATATTGATTTGAAAATCTAGTAGATTGATTTTGAGGTCTACGCGAAAAATAGTTACCTCTATACTGACTACCTTTGCGGAAATGTCTAAAATTATGAGATCCATAATAACGAGGAGTGTCAGCTTGTCTCCAGTTATTTGAAGAAGAATCACCATGTGATTGATTGCTATGATTTTGATCATCATTACGGTTGCTCTTTCTATTAATATTATGTTGAGTACCTTGAAACTTACGTTTGAAGTTTTGACCATATGGTGCGGCCGAAGCAACTGGCATACCTTCTTTTACTCCAGAGTTGCTAACGGTTACGTTAGGGTGCGCAGTCACATACTGGCAACAGTATTCTTCCATTTCTTTTATGTTTTTAGGCTTACGCTCATGAAGAAAGGAAAGAAAAGATTGATTTACAGAAGATATAACCTTGTCTCTAAGTAGTATGTCCATAAGAGCTTCATATGTATTTTCTGTCTTAGACAGCTCAACCCATCGTGAAAAAGTAAGACGTATCCTTGATATGAATTCAGAGAATTCCACTCCAGTTTCTGGCAACATATTTTTAAATTGAAGACAATAGCCGTCTTCGTTAAGTTGGTACTTCTTTAACAAGACTGCTCTGACAACCTCATAGTTGTTCTTGTCAGGCACATCTACCATGCCCAACATAATCAAAGCATCACCTCTAAGTATCTTGGACAGATGATAAACATATAGTGTTTTATCTATGTTATGCACCTTACATGCACTTTCAAATCTGTCTAAATAAAATGTTATTTCATCAATGGAGGTATTAAATGCTGGTAGATTAAGCTTAAAATTATTAGCGAACTGCCACGAGAATCAGCTGTTCTCACACAGCTCAGTCACTAACACATGCGCGGACTAGCCGCGAGAGCTAATCACACACAGCTCAAAACAACTCAGAATAAATTCATGTCAGCACTTGTGATGACCAGCGTTCACCACGCCTTCTGTACCTCTGTCTCTCGAAAGTACGAGAAGATATTTTAAATAAATTATCACAGTTTATCAAGCATTCAAGCGTCGTAACCCAAAAATCCACTTCTACAACAAGCATTTTATAGATTTACTTCCCTTAGATAAGATCTGTCCTTAATAATGTACCAGATCTTTTTGGTACGATGCCAGTTCTCGCCATTGATTAGACAGACGATCAAGGCTCTCTTCTGAAACAACTGTTGGGAATTGCGCTGCTAATGTAATGACAGAAGGTTTGTTGATCTCGAGAGCTTGCTTTAGATCCAACAGCGGCATTTGCGACAGAATACTGTTTTGTCCAAGTGAGCAATGCCGTACTGCTTCACATAGGCAGCCTTGGTGCGCTTCAGTGACATTTTTTTAGAAATTGTGTTGTCTGGAAACATCTGCTTGCAACATTCAATCAAATGATGAGCTTGCGAAAACGGAGTATTATGTTCTGCCATGAAAGCCGACAACAGTGTCTCCGCTTTAGCAATTTTGTCTTGGAGACAGGACTCTTTTGGTTTGATGATTGCTAATGTTCAGAGTTTTGCTTTTGGCTTCGAAGTTTTTCATGTGCTTCTGTGTGCTTTTATGTTTCAATAAAGCTGTTTTGTTGGCATTAGTTAATGTACAGGAACAGACCGTATAAATTGCAGCACAGCGATTGCCAGAGTCCGGCTTTATCCAATCCTTCAGTTCGCTGTCTGTTAGCCATTTTTCACAACGAGCCTGCTAATACCATGGCTTCACTTTTTTACGCGGTGGCGTGTGTGTCGTCTTGCTGCTACAACTACCTAGCGTACATTCATCATCGCTCATTTTATAATCTTTTAATAACAAAAATAAAAACAATATGCTGTTTATCTGCTTAAGTCTAAAATTTAAAAAGAATACTTTTACATGCATTGTAAATGCCAATTGTCAAATAAATAAATAAAATACCCAGAGGGAAGCCAAAAAACCCAGATCTAGTAAAAAATACCCAGCTGTGGCAACACTGTGGCTAAGACACGTTGATCTTAGCCAAAAGACCGAGAAGCGATGTCTTTTTTTTTTTTTTTTATAAAATTCCTCGCATGAGGTCGCATTGACACACGTGCGACCCCGGCCTTGGTCAAGACACATGATCCTAGCCAAGGCCTGATAGTAGGCGCATGTCCAAACACTAAAAGACAAATGACACAGAAGTGTCACTGTACTGATCTTTTGTGTTTTCGATGCGGGCCCTGGCCAAGACACTTTGATCTTAGCCAAAAGGCGAGAAGCGATGTTTTGTTGTTCGACGATGCAAAGTGCTATATTTGCAACTATCCTGCTCTTGTAAAATGTATTCTTTAAAAAAATCGTAAGACGCCTATAAAATTACCATAGTTAAAATATGAAATATGTCTCACAAACTACATAAAAATGTGCTGCAAAAAAGATAAAAAGCTAATTTAAATTATTAATAGATTGAAATAAGTAGTAAACCACTTTTGAATTTATATTTTTATAACTGCGTAATTCTTTCCCTTAAACATTTACACTTACCTTAGTAAACTCCCCTGAACAATTAAAACCAGACTGATCTATCTATCTATCTATCTATCTATCTATCTATCTATCTATCTATCTATCTATCTATCTATCTATCTATCTATCTATCTATCTATCTATCTATCTATCTATCTATCTATCTATCTATCTGCCTGCCTGCTTGCCTGCCTGCCTATCTATCTGCTATCTATCTATCTATCTATCTGTAGCCGATCTTCTCCCATTCTGCAGACATGGCCAAACCATCTTAGTTGGGACTGTTCTACTTGGGTCTGTAGGGGGTGGCATTTTAGGCCTTGACGTATCGTCTGGTTGCGTACCATGTCTCTTCTTGTTACTTCAACCACCTTCCTCAGATACCTCATTTCTGAGGTTTGGATTTGGCTGTTATGGGTTGTAGTCATTGCCCATGACTCGCATCCATATGTCAAGACTGGGACATAGGTGGAGCGGTATACAGCCATCTTCGTTTTCTTACCAACCTCTCTCTTGCTGAGGAATCCTCGATTTATGGCCTGAAAAAGTCTCCCAGCTGCTGCTTTTCGAGTGGCCAACTCTTCTTTGATGCCTCCCTTTCGGTCTATAATAGCTCCGAGGTATTTAAAGTGGTCGACCTGCTCCAGGACCTGTTCTCCCAGCTTAATCTGATGTCTTCTTTCTTCTCGTGATATCACCATGGATTTTGTTTTAGAGCTGCTTATGATTAGAGAGAAAGGACATCCCTCTCTTCTCCAGCTCTTCCTTCCAGACTTGCAGGTTGGATTGGAGATGTGCCTCTGATTTAGCAATCAGGGCAACATCATCAGCAAATGCCAGCTCTGAAATATAGACCTGTCTCATCTTCCAGTACCCCACTGAATACTTTCTTGTTCTCTCCTTACATGCCTTGATGACATCGTCCATAAGGAGTATGAAGAGGTAAGGTGATAGGATATCACCCTGTCTTACACCAGTGGTGGTCCTGAACTCTTCTGACTTATGGTTTGCTGTCCTCACATAATTTCTGCAAGACTTGTAGAAGCTCTGTATAGCAGGAATCAGAGGTGCTGGAATATTCTTCCTTGCCAAACAGTCCCAAAGTTTGCTCCAAGGGACCCTGTCAAACGCCTTTTCCAGATCTATGAAACAAAGATGGATCTCACTCTTGTACTCAAGGGCCTTTTCACTCAGCTGTCTGAGTGTGAAGATTAGGTCTTGAGTACTTCGGTTTGCTCGGAATCCGCACTGGACCTCATCCAATTGTGGCTCAGCTAGGCGTCGGAGTCTCTGCTCTAGGATTCTAGAGTAGATTTTTCCAGGGACACTGAGAAGGGATATGCCTCTATGGTTTCCACACTGTCGATTGTCACCCTTTTTGAAAATTGGTGTTATGATGGCGATCTCCCAATCCTTTGGTATGGTCTTGTTGCACCATGCTGCCTGTAGGACCCTTAGGAGTAACAGGTCGCCTGATGCTCCCATGTACTTAACCATTTCTGGTGTTATACCATCATGCCCTGCTGCTTTGCCCATCTTGATTTTCTCCAGTGCTGCCTTCAGTTCTTCCATCTTTATGTCATCTTCATCACCATTGGTTTCCTCTTCTGTGCTAGCGGTTATCATTTCTGATGTTTGACCTTGCTCACCATCAAGGAGTTCTGAGAAATATTCTTTCCATCTTTCCATTACTTCCTTCGGGGGCAGTAAGCAATTTGCCTTGCTTGTCCTTTATAAATTTGAGAGGGCATTGTTTTTCCTTCCTCATGTTCTTTAGGGTCTTATAGAACAATTTCTGGTTTTCTTGTGCATCTTTTTCTAGCTTTTCTCCAAATTCTTCCCAGGACTTCTGTTTTGCTGCTAGCACTTTGTTCTTTACTTCTGTTCTGAGTGTCACATATTCTCTATATTTTTCCATTTGTCCTGTTGTGTTTTTAGCTCCTAAGTATTGTTTCCATGCCATTTTCTTCTCTCTTATTTCTCTTTGACTTCCTCTGTCCACCAAGGTGTCCTCTTTCTCTGGTTCCCAAGTCGGACTTCACCACATGCTTCTGCAGCAGCTGTCTTTATGATATCCTTGAATTTAATCCAGAGGGTTTCCAAGTCATCAGGTTGTTCTTCTGTGTTGCTCATCGCTGCAGCAATAAGCCCCTGATATCTGGTCTTAATTTCTGGCTCTCTCAGCTTGTAGGTCCTAATGCTCATTTCTCCTGCTCGTTTACTTGGTTTCTTGCGTGATGTTGAGCAGTTCCTAGGCTGAGCAACTCTTTCAGTTGTTCGTTTGATTGTTAGCAGGTAGTGATCACTTCCAATCTCTGGCCCCCTCCAGACTCTTGCATCTCGGACATATTTGAATGAGCTTCTCCGAACAATGGCATAGTCGATCACTGACTTCTCATTCTTTGTTGGTTCACATCTAGTGTATGCATGTATGCGCTTATGGGGGAACTTTGTGTTTGTAATGGTCAGATTCTGCTCACTGCAGAATCTAAGGAGTCGCTTTCCATTGTCATTGAGAGTATCTTCTCCATATCTTCCGATAACTCCACTCCATCTAGCATGGTCATTTCCAACTCTGGCATTAAAATCTCCGAGCATGATAACTTCATCTAGGCAGTCATCCACTGTCCTTTGAAGCAGCTCGAAGAATTCCTCCTTGACCTCTGCTCTCTCATCCTCATTTGGCCCATACACTATGACCAGGTTGACTATGGTTTCTCCTTCTTTTAGTTTCACAACCATAATGCGCTCTGAGACAAAGTTCCACCCCTTGATACTATCTTTTTGATTTTGGGCCACAATGCAACCCACACCCCCTTTAGCTCTTTCGGATATGGGTACACCACTGTAGAGCAGCGTGTTGCCATTGAGATCCATGACTCCTTGTCCTTTTTTCTTTGTTTCCGTAATAGCCAGGATTTCTAGTTTTGCTTTCCTCATCTCTTCCACCAGCTCCTCTTCCTTCCCATTTATACTTCTTGTGTTCCATGTTCCATAAGTCGTAGTCCGTAGTCCGTTCCAGTTCGTCGCCTTTAGAATCAGTCCGGTTTTCTCTCTTTTGTTACTCGTAATCGTGGTTTAAAGCAAACAGGTGATTGGCCTGTTGTGCCTTTGCATGGTGGAGGGGCTGCCTCCTTACGGCCTCCATGCAGGCCGCCCTCCTCCTTTTTCATCCGGGCTTGGGACCGGCATTGGCGGAGTTTTTATAATGTTCATTGCCTCTAAATTAATATTTACAGCAGATGTAAGGATGTATCTATACAGAAGCCTTCCTCAACCTTTTTATTTTAAAGGAACCCTTGAAATAATTTTTAGGTGTCAGTTAACCCCTTGAATATAAATTATTATATCTACAGCTCACGGTACGTTAGCGTGATCATTAAGTTGTAATTATAATAATCCAATACAAATTGCTAATCCTTATTGAGTAGAGAATGATTTCTTCTGTGGGTCTGTTTATTTTAGCCAACTTATTAGCCTACTGTTTTTATGTGGTTCTCTCTTCCAATGAAGGATATCAACTCTTTTGTAAGTCAATATTGTAGGCAGTGCCGGATTTACATATGGACTAACCGTGCTGCAGCCCAGGGCTTCATAATCTAGGGGAGGTTTTGCCTCCTGTGGAAAAAAAAAATTCACCTATAATTTTATTCCATTTGTAATGAAAAAAATCAGGGGCGTACCTAAGCCAATAATGTATAAGCACAAATCCAAAATTCAGGAATGCATTGATGGAAGTGACCAAACCACACATTCTTGATTCTACTATATAGGCATAGTTGCTAGTAACATTAAACACGTACGACTGGATAACAGTTACACAAATACGCACTTACTGTTTAGTAAAGTTGTTGAGGCTTTAACCCTTTGCTTTTCAATTTAGCCAAAAGGAGAAATTACCGCCATTTCTTGCCAGCTTCGCCAAAATGCGAATCTATTATAGACATAAGTTAAATTCCGAAATAAAAACATTATGAACATTAGTAGAGCGTAGAGTAATGTCCCGTGCATTTTGAAATCAAGTGAGTATTCTTTTATATCATTGTGAATCACAATAATATTTAATTTTGACTTTTAGTGTTAAAAATAATGAGTAAGCGATATGAAAGTAGTGCTAGTAAACGAACGTGACAAATGGAACAGACGGCAATACTGAAACATTTAAAGCCAAGCACGTCATATAGCTTTGTACAGCAGGCAGAAACCATCCTGCATAACCTCTCAAATACACATCATTTATGTTTACAAACAGAAGAAAGTAAAATAGACTACACTGAGCAGTCTGGGCAGACTGATGAACAACCAGTTTCTATACAGAACACAGCCTCTCAAGAACTTCAAGGAGAACTGTTGTCAGTTACTACCACTTCAAATACGGAAACTTCTGGAGAAAGTGACAATGAAGTTAGAAGGCCAATATACAAAGAATTAACACAAGGAGATGAAGGAACATCCCACGAGATAGTTACATTAAAAGAAACAGTCCAAGCTCGTTACGATCTTAAAGACTCTTAACAAGCAAACAAGCTCAGCGAAAACCCTAGAATCGCAGACACACAAATACCAACTGTTCATGCTATTAGTGATTTCAGAGATGATAATAATGACGTAGGTTTATGGACGACATTGAATAACGAGGAAAAATCATTCGGGATTGCAAAAGTTCCATCGGAATGTCAGCACTGGGATCAGTCTTTTACCAATTCGAAGCAAACATACAAAAACCAAGTCCGGTTCTGTTCAAAGAATATATTCCATTACACTAAAGTAAATAGAGAAACCTACCGTCGAGAATGGTTAGTGTATTGTCCCACAAAAGGAAAAGTCTACTGTTTTGTGCGCAAGCATTTCTCTAAACAAATTACCTCAACTACAGCTTTAGCTTCTACTGGATTCATCGATTGGCATCACGCTTATCTTGTTCAAAGGCACGAAAACTCTAAAAATCATATGAACTCCATGCTAACATATTTAACAAGAAAGTGTGGTCAAACGTTAACATCAAAACTCGAAGAGCAAATTAAAGCAGAGCAGGATTACTGGCGGCACGTACTTCAGCGAGTTATTGCAGTGATTTCCCTTTTGGCAGAATATGGCTTGACATTTAGAGGAGATGATGAAACATTTAATTCTCCAAACATTAATAACATTTTTTGGATTGCTGGAGTTAATTGGCAAATTTAATCCATTCCTGCATCCACACATAAATCAGTATGGAAGTAAAGGCGGTGGTCAGCCATCGTACTTATCCAAAACTATATGTGTAGAGGTTATCCAGTTGATGGCTAATAAAGTTGGAGAAGCAATACATAGCGACATTAAACAAGCAGATTATTTTAGTTTGTCAGTTGATTCAACCCGTGATGTTTCCCATGTTGATAAACTTACTGTTATTGTTAGATATGTTTCTCCTAGGGATGGATTACCAGTTGAACACTTTCTGAGGTTTTTTTAACTGAAAGATCACATCGGAGAAAGTATGGCTAAGCGGATGCTAAACTACTTCAGTGAACTTGAAACTGATTTCAGTAAATGCAGAGGACAATCATATTATAACGCAGCTATTATTGCTGGAAAGTATAACGGAGTTCAACAACAAATTCTTGAAAGGAACAGGTTTGCTAAGTTTATTCCGTGCGCTGGACATTTTCTAAATCTTGTCCTTTATAAATTTAAAATGGCAGTTTTTTCTTTCTCGTATTCATTAGGGTTTTATAGAACACTTTCTGGTTTTCTTGAGCATCTTTTCTGGAAATTCTTCCCAGGATTTCTATTTTGCTGCAAGTACCTTGTTCTTTGCTTCCGTTCTGAGTATCACATATTCTCTATATTTTGTTTTTCCTTCTGTGTTTTAGCTTCTAAGTATTGTGTCCATGGCCTTTTCTTTACGCTTATTTTCTCTTTAACTTCCTCTGTCCACCAAGGTGTCCTCTTTTCCTTCTTCCCAAGGTGAACCACCACATACTCCCGCAGAAGCTCTTTTTATGATGTCCTTAAATGTAAGACTTAGAGTTTCTTTGTTATCTGATCGTTCTTCTAGGTGTCTCACTGCTGTTACAATAAGCCCCTGTTTTTATGATGTCCTTAAATGTAAGACTTAGAGTTTCTTTGTTATCTGATCGTTCTTCTAGGTGTCTCACTGCTGTTACAATAAGCCCCTGTTTTTCAATCCTGTTAATTACTTTTTTCATTTAAAATTGTCAGTAACGTCTCTGTGTAATTCTGGTCGTTGTTACGGTAATGTTTTCTTAATTCCGAATATATTGTAGAAGGAACGCGGAACTAACTCAAGAAGCAATGTGATAAGGTCTGATTTTCGTTCACCACGTTGATAAGTGCTATTTGGTGATATTGCTCGTCCAGTCACAATGTTCTTTAAATGGGTCAGGTTACCGACTGTTGGGGCCCTGACAAGGTGTACTGTTAGATGCGTATTTCTGATGGAATGAGTGAGTGTAAACATCAATAATTAAGACGCGAATGGATGACAGTTCTACAGGTACACAGGACACTCACTCCAATCACATGTAGAAGTCAAGGATGGCTGGAACTACAGTGGTCGTTTCATACCGTTTAATTGGACACACACTCTTGGACAGTACGGGTATAGTTACAGGAAAACAGGTCGACATATATCATCATACTGTTGATCAATGGTCTACATTATTAAGTGGGCATTCATGTTGAAGAACATTACAATGGAACGTCCGTAGACAAGCACTTAGATTTCCACTGTTTATAAATATAATCATCAGGCCTTACTGACCGATCATGTCAGTTAATAAATAATGTCCAAGCATGACTCCTAGACAGAACCTCTTTTCTAGCGAAGATTCCTTTAGGTAAAGTTCAGCAAATATTTCTGAAGACAATGTTAACCCACCAGTATTGGGTTTTCTTTATAACTGTGATCTCTTAATCATCACCTGATAATAAGGGGCATCCCTGTTCTCTGATCGATGATCGACAAAAAATATAGGATTCAAAATGGCTTCTGGTTTAGTGAGCATTACTCACTATACAGATGCATAGTAAAGCTTCAATAAAGGCTTTGTTCATGAACACAAATGTTTCTACAAGAATCAGCATATTCTTTTATCATAACTGCTGCATACAATCATATTCAGTGCTGCTAGGTAACATGTCATCCCGACATATTGATATAGATAATCATCATGTAGACGTCTGCCCATCTAAGCCTAGCAAGGAAAAGTTCAGTAAAAAGTTCTTTTACCTGGGCATGGGAAATACACTAGCAGAACACATACGCCCTCTCCTGGCGTTACAGAATAAACACTGGGGAACTCATAGACTCAATAATCATATCAGAAACTATCTTCTTCCCCATAATAGATCACAGCGATCAACAAACTTCGGACTGGTCTCCGACATGGCATTCACCAGGCTCCATTATCACGGAAGACCCTCTTTCCTATTCGCATGCGCAGAAACTTGACCCCATAGTTCAGTACAAGGAAAAATAGTCCCACTTAGACATACAAAGATATCACGATATAAGACCGAATCGTCTGAAATAGACACAGAGTAAACATAGACTCGAACCATAAACATTCCTGCATAAACCTAAGCAAGAACAATCTGTTTCTGGCCCAACAAGGAACAGACCAACAAAATCTAGATTCATACGCCAAATTCGATATCCAGGGGAGATAACCCATATAACAAAAGTATCAATCAATCATGGGTGATATATCTTTGACCAGGAAAGCATTTTGATTCTAAAAACAAATACTTTCCCTTAGACGAATAAATATTATAATAAGTACATACATTGCCACCAGTAATCTCTTGGTAACAGATTACCGCAACCCCCGGGAAAAAAAATGAAATTTTTTTTTCATCTGAGAGCAACATACAATAGGCTCACAACGCACGAATAATGCGCAGATGACTAATAAGAGCAATTTATAATGTCAAATTAAGGTAAAGTCGAAGCATAGATCGACTTGTGAGAATATATCTCAACATCTCAGAGAAAGCATTTCTCTTAAGTATAAATATTTCCAAGGAGGTGCCACCAACGTATACTACAATGCTTGCAATGACACAATGCATATAACAATTTCATATTTAAGCACTATAAGTACATGATTGACAAAGAAGAAAAATCATCAAAGAACAGCGGTGAATATATATCAATGAACGTAGTGATAGTAGTGATACATTCACTATATTACAAATTACAATGTTTATCTATCTTGATATAGAAAAAGAACTGTTGTAGAGTTAGATGTGTTAAGAAGTCCAAGACCCAACAGTTAGGTGGAATCATGTGGGCATCTAGACAGAATGTCTGCCATCACATTATCTGATCCACGGATAGCTCGTACCGAGAAATGAAAAGGTTGAAGAGCAATTGCATATCGAGTAGACCTCGAGCTCTTCAAATTCTTACTCTGTATAGCCGTAAATGTCAGCAGTAGTAATGCTCTTCAGAGGAATAGCCTCTGGCCAACGTGTGCACACATCAACACACGTCAAGATAAACTGATGTCCTCTAGCAGATTTGATCTTAAATAGACCAATAATGTCTATCGCCATTTTCTGAAATGGTCGAATAGGAATGTCTGCAGCCTGAATAGGTGCAGCATGGCGTGGACCTTTGGATTTGACCTCTTGACATACTTTACAAGATCGACAATAAATCCGTATGTTCTTGTTTACCAATGGCCAAAAGAAAGCCGCAAGAACTCTTGACTTTGTACGGGAAAAACCCATATGTCCAGCACACTGAGAGTCGTAAGCGTGCTGCAAAATTTTAACTCTCAAATTCTTGGGCACAAGAATCTGAGAATGACTTGACTTAGTGGAGTCTTGCACCATACGTACAAGTACGCCATTCTTCATTGTAATCCAAGATTTACGCTTTGTATCTTTATTCGGATCACCTTTTGTTGCAAGAATGAAGAATTTCTTTAGAGTCGGATCATCTTCTTGCTGTTTTATAAACGAGTAACGAGAAATTACAAAGGGATCATCTTGGTTATGCACTTCATTATCTTCAGTAGATGAAGTTTGAGGCATATTAAGAGCTTGAGCTCTAGTGACTACAGCATTAGCAGTTTGCATATTTTGTTTTTCCCAAACGGAAATTTGTTGTGGAGTGCATTCTTTGACTCCGTGAATACGACCGATGATAAGATCAGCGATCGGATTCGGTAGAAGACATGCATGTACATCTCCTGTAAAGAAAGGAGTAGCAATCCTAATGATAGCAGTAGAGTATTTCTCTAAAGTGCCGCCAAATGTTACACATTTAACTACTTTTCTTGTGGCACGAGAAGGATCTACGAGTGACTGCCTATCACCAATTGTGGTGCATCCAGAATCAAAAAGAACTGAGACTGGATTGTCATTTACTAAACCTTTATGTAAGACAAGAGAACCTCTTCCATCATGCGCGACTGACGCAGGAAGAGCGGGAAGAGGATGGCCACAACTTAAAGTGGACACCGTAGTTGGTTCAAATAATGTTTTGCATTGGGGGCCCTGAGATGCTCTCCCAAAATCAAAAGCGGAATATGCCATATTATTAGCGTCATTATTATCTTTAGTATGTTTATAGGCTTCATGGGACTCTTGCTGTGCAGAGTTTGCCTGATAATGTGATTTATGTTTTTTGTATTGTGATCTGCCTCGATTATTATTGCCTCTGTAATCATTATTGTTTCCTCTATTGTAACCCCTATTTGGGTTTGAGTCATAGTTCTCATGGTTACCATTATCATATTCATTATAATGAGTATCTCTATAACTATGGTCTTGTTGTCTCCATGATGGATGACTTGGATAGTACCTGTAATGACTTCCTCTGCGGAAATTCCTATAATTATGACCACCCCTGAATCGAGGGCTGTCGGCTCGTCTCCAGTACTTCGCAGAAGAACCCTGAAATGATTGGTTACCTTGGTTTTGATAACTATTATGGTTACCCTTTTTATCAAACCTGTTTTGTGGTCCCTGAAATTTGTGTGAATAATTAGGGTTGTATGGTGTTGCTGAAGCAACTGGCATACTTTCCTTAACCTTAGCATTGCTAATAGCTACGTCCGGATGTGCAGTAACGTATTGAGTACAATATAGCTCCATTTCTTTTAGTGTTTTGGGTTTACGCTCATGTAGGAATTCAAGGAATGGTTTATTTGCACTTGACATAATCTTGTCTCTGAGCAACAAGTCCATAAGGGCTTCATATGTCTTTTCTGTTTTGGACAGCGCAATCCAACGATTAAATGTAAGACGTGTCCTTGCAATGAATTCTGAGAATTCTACCCCTGATTCAGGTACCATTTTTGTAAACAAAAGACGGTAACCTTATTCTGTTAATTGATATTTTTTCAATAAGGCTGCTCTGATAACATCATAATTATCCTGGTCAGCCTCTTCTACCAAGCTTAACTTAGTCAGAGTGTCACCTTTCAGTATCTCTGATAACTGATTAGCATATTGTGATCTATCCACATTATGATTTCGACAAGAACGTTCAAATCTATCCAGCCACACTGTTATGTCGTCACCGGATGGATTAAATGCTAGTAGCTTGATCTTGTAAATAAAAGGTTTAACATTACCACCAGATGACTGATTAACATTACCCATGTTTGTCAACTTCAATTTTTCTAACTCAAATGCTATCAGTTTTTCCTCATGTTCCCTTTTTGCCTTTCTCTCCTCGGCTTCAGCTTCTCTTTGTAGTCTTTTTTCTTAAGCCTCAGCTTCTAATCTTTTATTTTCAGCTTCAGCTTCTAATCTTTTTTGTTCAGCTTCTCTGTCTAATCTCTTTTGTTCAGCCTCAGCTTCTCTGTCTAATCTCTTTTGTTCAGCTTCTTTATTTTGTTTTTCCATTTCCATTTGGAATCTCTTTTCGTCCACCTGCATCTGCAATTACTTTTACTCAAGTTCTAATTCCATTCTTTTATCCTCGGCTTTTTGTTTTTTCTCTTCAGCCTTTTGTGCTTTTTCATATTGACTGGTAGCATACTCCTCTAACTTATCACCAGTCTTGCCCAGGGATTTCCCTAACTCAATGAAGTAATCTAAAGTCGACATAATGTATACTAATATGTGACTAGATACCTGAAATAGCAATAATGAAATCTATTTCCAAATAAATGGAAACAAGCTCTTAACAGCTTGAATAACCAGCTCCCTTTATCCCAATCTCTATGGGAAACAAGCCTTTAAATAAGGTCTTGTATAATCAACTGTGTACCTCTAATAATAGCAATTAGTCATCAGTTGATTCTTTCTCATAAGTTCACTAAACAGCTAGTAGTGTATGATGAAATATATTTTATATAGCGTATGTCAACCAAGAACGCACACAAAGGACAATCAAGAAGGACAATACGAAAACATTCTCAGAAATCAAATAAGTTAAATAGAAAAGAGAAGAAAATAATCACAGAACCTGTGATGATAACTGCGCCGTAATAAACAAAACAAATAACGCCACAGTGTATAAATATAAAGGTGTATAGAACTGAATGATAGGAAAGATGAGACCTACAAATACAAACAAATCAAAACAAAACTAAAGAACAGAAAAAATATTACAAAAACAACGATAAGCACAGTCGTCACAGCTAACAAAAAATAGAAACAGATGTTGCATGCAAATTTTCAATTAAGAAAATTGCCCCCTACAGACCACTAATATAAGCCCTAGGTTACTTGGGAAATCTTATATTAGTCACCTCACCAACCGCCCACGACATAGACACACAAATAATATGTAAACATTTACACATAAATTTATAAATATCGTATAAATGGAATGTGTTGTACCGAAGGTTCAGCTGTTATCTAATGCAAAGTTTATAATGTAAAGAAAATAAACTGCCACTTTAATAAATACTAAATTTTTGAACTAAACTATTACAATGTTCAATATATAAAGCTGTTCAAGAAGTTCCAACGTTGATGGTTCTCATAACTAAAACACGTAGGACTTCTGACCTGTACTGCATTTTCAATAAAAAGTTAACCGTATGTTTGCAACCCACGGTGATGTCCAACGAAAAAATGTCAATACGCGCTGACCTAGTTTCAGTATTCGCTTGATAGGTCACGTGGGGAACTGTTGACAAAGTATAGACTCTCACTGCTGGTGTGTCGTATCAGGCGTCATGGAAACGATCTGGTATGAGTAGCTGACTTCCATGTGGTGTCTACTGTGCTGGTTAGCCCCAGAAAGCTGTCCTACCACATTGATAAGGTCTGATTTTCGTTCACCACGTTGATAAGTGCTATTTGGTGATATTGCTCGTCCAGTCACAATGTTCTTTAAATGGGTCAGGTTACCGACTGTTGGGGCCCTGACAAGGTGTACTGTTAGATGCGTATTTCTGATGGAATGAGTGAGTGTAAACATCAATAATTAAGACGCGAATGGATGACAGTTCTACAGGTACACAGGACACTCACTCCAATCACATGTAGAAGTCAAGGATGGCTGGAACTACAGTGGTCGTTTCATACTGTTTAATTGGACGCACACTCTTGGACAGTACGGGTATAGTTACAGGAAAACAGGTCGACTTATATCATCATACTGTTGATCAATGGTCTACAATCTTAAGTGGGCATTCATGTCGAAGAACATTACAATGGAACGTCCGTAGACAAGCACTTAGATTTTCACTGTTTATAAATATAATCATCAGGCCTTACTGACCGATCATGTCAGTTAATAAATAATGTTCAAACATGACTCCTAGACAGAACCTCTTTTCTAGCGAAGATTCCTTTAGGTAAAGTTCAGCAAATATTTCTAAAGACAATGTTAACTCACCAGTATTGGGTTTTCTTTATAACTGTGATCTCTTAATCATCACCTGATAATAAGGGGCATCCCTGTTCTCTGATCGATGATCGACAAAAAATATAGAATCCAAAAAGGCTTCTGGTTCCAGTGAGCATTACTCACTATACAGATGCATAGTAAAGCTTCAATAAAGGCTTTGTTCATGAACACAAATGTTTCTACAAGAATCCGCATATTTTTTCATCATAACTGCTGCATACAATCATATTCAGTGCTGCTAGGTAACATGTCATCCCGACATATTGATATAGATAATCATCATGTAGACGTCTGCCCATCTAAGCCTAGCAAGGAAAAGTTCAGTACAAAATTCTTTTACCTGGGCATGGGAAATACACTAGCAGAACACATACGCCCTCTCCTGGCGTTACAGAATAAACACTGGGGAACTCATAGACTTAATAATCATATCAGAAACTATCTTCTTCCCCATAATAGATCACAGCGATCAACAAACTTCGGACTGGTCTCCGACATGGCATTCACCAGGCTCCATTATCACGGAAGACCCTCTTTCCTATTCCCATGCGCAGAAACTGCCTGACCCAATAGTTCAGTACAAGGAAAAATAGTCCCACTTAGACATACAAAAATGTCACGATATAAGACCGAATCGTCTGAAATAGACACAGAGTAAACATAGACTCGAACCATAAACATTCCTGCATAAACCTAAGCAAGAACAATCTGTTTCTGGCCCAACAAGGAACAGACCAACAAAATCTAGATTCATACGCCAAATTCGATATCCAGGGGAGATATAACATATAACAAAAGTATCAATCAATCATGGGTGATATATCTTTGACCAGGAAAGCATTTTGATTCTAAAAACAAATACTTTCCCTCAGACAAATAAATATTATAATAACTACATACATTGCCACCAGTAATCTGTTGGTAAGACATTGTTATTTATTTATCTATTTTTTTTTCCGCAGACAGAAAAATTCAGTTGGTGTCATGTTTAATAGTTTAAAGGATACACCCAGAATATTACTCTATATTCCTCAAGCAAGACTTCACTCGGATAATAATTTGTCTGCTATATTTGTTAAGTGTCGTTTGGTCGAACGACATTTTGAAGAACATTATGAATCAGAAAGAATAGGGCGTCCAAGGGAACTCTTTAGTACTTCGCGTTGATTTTACTTCATTGGCCGTAGAGAAGCTGATGACTTATCAACTTCTACGTTTCGGTGTGTATAGTGGTGAGTAATCCCAGTGACAACACGGTGTGGTCAGGATCAATTTACGGACAGTTAAGCCTGTAGCCGGCATGTATTTCTACAGGTTTGGTGAAAAAACTAAAGTATCAGTGGTAAATCAGGATGGACAGAACGTGAATAACAATTGTCTATCTTACTCCACTGGCAACAACGAATACATGAACTCCCTAAGCCTTGTATAATATAACTCAAAGGTCTTGGCATTGGTTTAAATTCGACTCTACTGGCATACAGGTTAGCGGTCATATTCGTAGCAATATTTAATAACTGCGTAGGGAATATCTCTAATGGGGTATGTTACTTTATAAAAGTACGTGGTACAAATAGAATCTCACTCTTGAGTTCTAGCGTCAACTAATTTCTCTAATGGTTCAGTTATGTCTAAGGGGTATGTTATTTTATAAAAGTACGTGGTACAAATAGAATCTCACTCTTGAGTTCTAGCGTCAACTAATTTCTCTAGTGGTTCAGTTATGTCTAAGGGTTATGTTACTTTATAAAAGTACGTGGTACAAATAGAATCTCACTCTTGAGTTCTAGCGTCAACTAATTTCTCTAGTGGTTCAGTTATGTCTAAGAGGTATGTTACTTTATAAAAAAAACGTGGTACAAATAGAATCTCATTGTTGAATTCTAGCGTAAACTAATTTCTCTAGTGGTTCAGTTATGTCTAAGGGGTATGTTACTTTATAAAAGTACGTGGTACAAATAGAATCTCACTGTTGAGTTCTAGTGTCAACTAATTTCTCTAGTGGTTCAGTTATGTCTAAGAAGTATGTTACTTTATAAAAGTACGTGGTACAAATAGAATCTCACTGTTGAGTTCTAGTGTCAACTAATTTCTCTAGTGGTTCAGTTATGTTAAGTACCAAGAAGACATTTACGAAGGATGAACCATCTTTTGCTCATCTCTAACTTCCGTTTCCTAAGCTAACAGATCACCCTTGAAACGTTCCTTCATTATTATTCCCAAATATCTCAATACACGATTCTTCATTATCTATTTCCTTTATAACACAATGATATTCAACAAAATTGCAGCCATCCCAAAGTCATCTACCAACCTCAATTAAAGGAAATACGACTCCCTTCGTAGACCTTCATCCCTTGTTGGTTAGTTGTTATAATGTCGACTTTGATAAACATTTTTCTGGTCTTGATATTATTCTGGTATTTCTACTCGAGTCAGAGTATGCTTCCCGCTTCCTTAACCCTTGCATTCTGGTTGAATTCGTTTAGCTATTTCTTCTCAATTGCAGTTTGTCTTCAGGTCTAATTACTTTGGATTGTTCTCTTCATCTGTCTCCTGGACTCATTGGTGAAAGGGGACCTGTCTCCTGGACTCGTTGGTGAAAGGGGTCCTGTCTCCTGGACTCGTTGGTGAAAGGGGACCTGTCTCCTGGACTCGTTGGTGAAAGGGGTCATGTCTCCTGGACTCGTTGGTGAAAGGGTCCTGTCTCCTGGACTCGTTGGTGAAAGGGGACCTGTCTCCTGGACTCGTTGGTGAAAGGGGTCATGTCTCCTGGACTCGTTGGTGAAAGGGTCATGTCTCCTGGACTCGTTGGTGAAAGGGTCCTGTCTCCATCTTGGCTTAATTGCGCCTCTCTTTTTCTCGTCATCGTTGTTCTGTGACGTCGTACCCACTTTTAATCTCTCTCCCCTGTAACCAGCTCTGAGAGTATTGCTTTCCTTCTTATAGCCAACCTATTTTTCTCTATTTTACATCATGCCAGACCGTATGTCATTACTCCCGTGACACAAGCATTCAATGTAAAACTGTAACAGATCACGACTATTGTACTATATTGTTCGTCAAGTTTTCTTCATATTAGAAATGTTCCTTCATGTTTCCCTTCCCCTCAGATTGTTTTTATTCGATGATTATAATAATTCATCAGAGTCTTCTTATTAGTTTTCATCATATTAGAATTGTGACTACAGAATATTAAATGTTGTATAAATCATGCATCACAAATACGTTTTCGATGATTGACCTGATTATTTCCACTTCCTTAACGAATATACATAATTTTAATTATCTCCCTCTGTACTTGATGAGATACAGCGCTAAACACGTCAGTACCAGCATTCTTTGAGGGCGGGGGGGGAGGAGGAGGAGAGGGGGTTGAGAGTTTGAAATGTGAATTATGATGACAACCAGTATTCTAAAGTTAATTCATGTAAATACTGTATTCTTAGGTTCATTCACGTAAATACTGTACTCAAACATGTAAATATTGTATACTACTCGTCAAAAGTCAAGGGCCACTTAGAAAAACCTTGGTTGAAACCATAAAACAAATCTGATATAAACGTAATTGGTATCAGTCAAAACGGCATTTATTGAATACCAAATTGACATGTCACGTAAAGAAATGGAAACACACATTCAAACGCAATGAAGCTGTAAAGTGTGTCACCCACCTTTTCAAAAGTCACACAATAGATATTGGACAAATAGAAATTTCAAAATCGGGTATGACCACCGTTTGCAGCAAGGCATTCAAGACAGCGTAGACGCATCGAGTCCACAATAGTCCGAAGAGTATTCTGAGGAACAGCTTGCCTCTTCTGAAGCGGAAATGCAGTCAGCTGTGCAACATCCATTGGCAGGGTGTGATTTGTTGACAATCGTCGACCAAGGACATCCCAGAGGTGCTCAATCGGAGAAAGGTCAGGTGAATGAGCTGGCCACGCCATCCTGATGATCCCATGTTGCTGAATAAACTCATTCACCACACGAGCTCGATGGGGTCGAGCGTTATCATCTTGGAGGATGGCATTACCACCTATGGCCTCCAGAACAGGCTGAACATTTGGTCTCAAGATTTCGTTCTGGTATCTTGGGCCGGTCAAGTTGCCTTGGATGATGTAGAGTGGGGTCCTGCCGTGTCTGTAGAAGCCTCCCCAGGCCATGACAGAACCCCTACCATAACGATCCACCTCTTGAATTGTGTCATCAGTAAATCGCTCTCCTGGTCGTCTCCAAACTCGAATCCTGCCATCATTGAATGCCACAGTGAAGCGAGATTCATCAGTGAAGAGAACTCCATTGTTGCCTTGTCCGTCGGAAGTGCTCGCGACACAAAGCAACACGGGCTCTGCGATAAGAAGGAGTAAGAGGGATTCTGACTGCAGGACGTCGAGCAGCCAGTCCAAATTCATGTAAACGTCTGCGAATGGTGCTTTGACTGACATTAACGTTTACAGTTTATCTCAGCTGACATCTTAGAGTGGAACAAGTCACTGTTCGATGGCGCAGGGCTGACAACAAGAGGTACCGGTCATCATGTCTATTGGTGCATCTAGGGCGACCTGGCCGGTGGCGATCCTCCACACTTCATGTGGCCTGAAATCTCTCCAAAATTCTTTGGATAGTAGAGTGTGACACTGCAAGCCGTCTAGCAACCTCACGGACAGATAAACCACTTTCAACCTACGCTATAGCCCTCATTCTTTGCAAGGTGTCGAGACTTCTTCTCGGTGGCATGGTTTTTGCAAGTGATGAAACTACCCTAAGTCTGCTGATTGTGAAACAAATTAAGAGTGAACTCTGTTCACGAAAAGTCGCCATTGCATGTGGAATGTCAATCAGCACGATTACTTCACCTGTTTGGTTGTACGGAAGTTTGAAAAAACAGATTCAAAATGTGAATTTATGGTCAGCAAACCAAATTGCACGTGATCACCATGGTTGTCGGTGAGTTGTTTTTATGCTTACGTGCATTGAGGACTGTCAGAGGAAGATATTGCACCCAATTTTACTAAAAACTTCCTTCATTTAATCATTCTATGCGCTTTTATAAAAGTGTATTGAAAATAATAGGGTGGCTTTTGACTTTTGACGAGTAGTATATTACCAAGTTTATTCACAGACATACTGTATTCTCAGGTTTATTCACAGACGTACTGTATTCTCAGGTTCATTATCGTAAATACTGTATTCTCAGATTCCTTCATGAATTACTGTATTCTCACTTTCATGCGCGTAAATACTGTATTGTCATGTTGATGCACGTAAATATTGTATTATCAGGTTGATGCAAGTAAAAATTGTGTTCTCAGGTTGGTGCACGTAAATGTTGTACTCAGCTTAAATGTTGATTCTCAGCTTGATGCACTCGTAACCAAATCAGGTTGGCATGTAAATTCTATTCAGGTTGATACACGTAAAACCATTGTATTATGCACTGGTTATATCACAGGTTGCACGTAAATTGTATATATTCTCATGTTCAAACACTTAAGATCAGAAGCTAACGTGAAGTTTTATTGACACGAAATAATTGAGGGTTTTAAATGCACAGGCATAATTTACAACAATATTATTTATGTTTAATAAAGAATTTTAATGTCCTGTGTTATTGGTTGTCTCGGAAATGGACGCCTGTATTGTTACATTTCAACTTTAGTTATGAGCCCTAAATCTGAAAAAGCCAAACTTTACTCTTGTAAACACTCAAAACTTTTAAACATTTCAGGTCATGAGAATACATGTTCACATTTATGTGTAACCACTACAGATGTCCTACTCGCTGTTAGTGTGGCACCTGGGTGCGAATAGTGACATAGTGAATGACATAAAGGGAGTGAAGTAGACATACAAAGACCTAGAGCTGATGACACAATACAGGAAGATATGGTGTAAGTTTGTTGTAGGCTTATACTCCTTTGTGAACTGTAGGTCAATGAATAAGTGAATCGATGAATATGACGTTAATCAAATGTCAACGCTAATTTAGCCCATCCACGTTACGTCATTAATTGATTGGTGAAGCTATATTGGGAAGTCCTATATGTTAGTTAGATAATGTTTGTGTGTAACTTGAGACAACAACCAAAAAGCTACATACTTTCATAAATGGGTGCTCCATCGTCTTCTTCTCATTAGCTAAGGTTATCGGCGACAGAGCACGTTCCCCGTACCTCCGGCGATGATTCTATTTCGAAACTTTATTCATGAAACATCCGGTCACCCTGATATAATCACCATACCAGGAAAAAGGCAAAGGATGTCCCTTAGCGAGTCCTTCTGCCTGTTGCCGCCTTGCTCGCCCTCCAGAAATCCAATCTTAACGGTTGCTAACCCAGCAACCATTCAGTCCCTAGGCACATTGGAAAAAACCTTGGACTTTGGGTCATTCTTTATGACTACGATGTTAAAGCGTACTTTAATCGTTTTTATGCCTGCTTCAGACGTGGTGACTTAACCAGTGACGTTACGAACACCTCAAGGAGGCACCGGAAATAATCTCATCGCGAATTTCCGTTAGCAACATACTTTTACCGTGCTCCACAGCTTTCGTGATGAAGTAGAAATGTATCCACTTACTACTTAGATGACGTAGATCCAAGAAAGGCAACACCGAACAGCTAAAAGTGCCACAAACTTCAAAACATTCCTTCAAAAACGGTAACGATTAAAATGTGTCCGCCACACCGAAACAGGAACCGGAAACATACCCGGAAATACTGTATTCTCAGATTCATGCACGTAAATACTGTATTCTCAGATTCATTCACGTAACTACTGTATTCTTAGGTTCATACCCGGAAATACTGTATTCTCAGACTCATTCACGGAAATACTGTATTTTCTCAGATTCATTCATGCAAATACTGTGTTCTCAGGTTCTTAGACATAAATACTGTATTCTCAAGTTCATAGACATAAATACTGTATTCTGAGATTCATTCACGAAATTACTGTATTATCACGGTGATGCACGAAATACTGTTTCTCATGTTGATGGACGCAAATTTTATATTCTCAGGTTGATGCACGTAAATATTGAATTCTCAGGTTAATGCACGTAAATGTATTCTTAGGTTGATGCGCGTAAATGTTGAATTCTCAGATGGATGCAGTAAATGTTGTATTCTCAGGTTGAAGAACGTACATGTTGATGTACGTAACAACTGTATTCTCAGGTTGATGAACGTAAATGTTGTATTCCCATGTTGATGCACGTAAACATTGTTTTCTCAGGTTGATGCACGTAAATGTTGTATTCTCAGGTTAATGCACGTAAGTATTGTATTCTCAGGTTGTTGCCCATAAATGTTGTTTACTCATGTTGATGCACGTAAATACTGTATTCTCAGGTGGATGCATGTAAGATTTGTATGTTCCTGTTGATGTACGCAAATACTGTATTCTCACGTTGTTGCACGTAAATGCTGTATTCTCAGGTGTATGCACGCAAATGTTGTATTTTCATGTTGATGCACGTTTTCAAGTAATTTAAGGCTGATCTCTTCTTCACTACGGCAGTAATTAGTTACATTTGTTGCACGTACTGATTACTTGGAATTTGGCGAGATCGGCGAATTGAATTATCTCTTATCAACAGATATTTGGTATTTAAATCTATTGGACCCTCCCTTTTGGTTATAATTCATCACATTTGCTTGGCGCTTCACAGCTTTGCGGAGATTAACGCAGGTAAATCCCATATGGGCCTGGTCAGTTTGCGCAAAGTTTTTTTTTGCTCAAGCCGTGCCAGGCAATAAGATTACTCGCCCGCAGACGGAGACATACATGTATTCGGCTGACACGAACGACATAATCGTTTCCAGTCCGACCTTTACGAACTGATTACTTTAGATAAAAGTAAAATGTTGTATTTGTATACCTTGCAGAGAAGGCAATCGGATGTTTTATTGCCATATGTGGGAGAGGTGACCTTTTGCATCACGCACATAATTTTCCATGTTAGAATAATTTTGAATTATTTCACCTAAATATGCACTCTTGAAACGATTGGCGGGAGTTCTAAATAGATGACCCACCGAGTTTCTTATTGTACCCTGCCAAAAACGTAACAAAAAACTGCGAGAAAGGCAAAGGGCCATATAAACTGACCATTTAGCAAGATTAGATCACTGTGAGAATTGCTTGCCAAGACGACTACCAGACTGCCAGAGTTACGACTAGAATCAGCTCCATTAATCAGATCGGACATTTGTTTGAGCATCTTGCGGACTTAGAACCCAGCAGAACTCTACTATTTTAACAAGTAAACCAGAATCTGAGGAAACTGAAAACACAGAGCCAGATTGGGAATTTATTGTTAAAGTAGCGACCCCCAAGGACACGTGTAAAAGGCATCTGCAAATGCCTTAAACTACTTCCCTGAGCAAACCGTCTGTGAGCCAAGATTGGCTTAAGTTGCACATTTTAGATTCTATATTTTTCATTACATGTGAACTTATATGTATATATTGCACTGTGAATATTAATATGTGAAAATTGCTTGCGGATGTCCAAGTCATTTGAGGCTGGCAACCTCAGCATATAGAATGATTTTTTCATGAACCATCACTGCAAGGGCTGGTGACCGCTTTATTGCTACTTTCTTACAGAGAACTAAAATGCATAGATAGTCTCAAGTTCCACATGGAGCTAGGAGAGAAGGAGGAAAGAAATGATGTACATTCTTATTATAATATTACATTTTCAAACCAGTGTAAATGTCTTTGTAAACATATTCACTTTAAAAAAAATGAAAGCATATTCAATCTATATTGTGAACATGTGTCAACCAGTGTAGATGTAAATAAAAACATATTCTATCTATACTAACTTTTTTCATCTGAATGTAAAGTAAATATAAAGCTATCAAATTTAAATGTAAAGAAAGTTTTCTCTCAAGCGATTAAGCTTAATTCTCATCGAGGGTAAAGTCTGAGGTAGATGGGATTGTGAACTGGGAAGATGGGGACACACCCGCATGTGTCGGGACACTCAATACTCAGAGTGCATTTGTTTCTTTTCTTTTGCCATACTAGTTGGTGGTACCAATTGAGGGTACTGTCTCTGGAACACGAAAGATACAAGTGGCCTGTAGTCGAAGCTAGCATAAGTTTGCTGAAGGTTTATGTTACTTGAGAGCTGAAGTGATGATGATGGTGGTGACACACCTAGTTTCAGTGTAAGTATCTGACAGACCAAACGAACTAACCAAGGAATATTTTAATCACTATGATAACTTACGCATTACCGTCTATTTACAAAACTGCGATGAAAGAAACGGCAAGGTAGAAGAAAATACTTAAATGCGACTTACTTGGACAAAGGGCAAAGAAAACATTACGTCCGCATTGTCGTCCATAGGGACAACCGAGCAGAAAAAGGAGAAATAAATTGAACATATAAACATGAGACGACCCATCAGCGGAAATAGACCTGGAAGCAGACATAAAAAGGGCGAAAAAGATATGTAAACCATCTTGTCACGAGACAGGAAGACCTGGCAAATGTCTATTAAAGACCTATATTCCTTGGTTAACAGAAAGGTGATATTAATGTAAATATCCGATATCGCCTTCATTGATTTCAGTCTGGACAAAAGGACTACTCGAAAAGATCCAGGAAAGGGACGAGGTCCTTAACTTATCTCTCCCTGTCTGTCTCTTCTTTTTTCTTTTCTTTGCCCCTGATGAAGGTTTTGTGGTCGTCACGTTGGTCTTTTATTTGCCATTTGACCCAGTATAGACACATTATCTATTTTAGTTTACCCATCAGATTATCATCGTATTACCACAGACCCCTTCATGTTTTTAAGGCTAAGAGTGGCAGTACATTTTTAGTCAAAATAGGAGGAAAAATTATCATTCGGATTAGTGCATACTCTGAAACTGTGTGAAGTTCTGAATCTAAATATGTCAAAATTATTTGTCAGAACACATTTTAAGTAACTGTATTTTGATTTTGCAACTTTTGTTTTCTTAAAAAATTGAGCTTTAACTACGAATAAAATAATGAAATTCTCAGAACTTTATTAATTCTACTTTGCAAATTTTCATATAACTTGCTTATTTGTTAGACAATCAAAAATTTTCATATAACTCGCTTGTTTGTTAGCCAATCACAAATTTTCATATAACATGCTTGTTTGTTAGTCAATCAATACTTTTCATATAACTTGCTTAATTGTTAGTCAATCACAAATTTTCATATAACTTGCTTATTTGTTAGTCAATCACAAATTTTCATATAACTTGCTTATATGTTAGTGAATCAAAAATTGTTATATAACTTGCTTATTTTTTAATCAATCACAAATTTTCATATAACTTGCTTATTTGTTAGTCAATTACAAATTTTCATATAGCTTGCTTGATTGTTAGCCAATCACAAATTTTCATATAACTTGCTTATTTGTTAGTCAATCACAAATTTTCATATAACATGCTTATTTGTTAGTCAATCACAAATGTTCATATAACTTGCTTGATTGTTAGTCAATCAAAAATTTTCATGTAACTTGCTTATTTGTTAGTCAATCACAAATTTTCATATAACTTGCTTATTTGTTAGTCAATCACAAATTTTCATGTAAATTGCTTATTTGTTAGTCAAACACAAATTTTCATATAACTTGCTTATTTGTTAGCCAATCAAAAATTTCCATATAACATGCTTATTTGTTAGTCAATCACAGATTTTCGTATAACTTGCTTATTTGTTAGTCAATCAAAAATTTTCATATAACTTGCTTATTTCTTAGTTAATCACAAATTTTCAAATAACTTGCTTATTTGTTATTGAATCACAAATTTTAATATTTGCTTATTTGTTATTCAATCACAAATTTTCCTATAACTTGCTTGATTGTTAGCCAATCAACAGTTTTCATGTAACTTGCTTATTTGTTAGTTAATCCCAAATTTTCATATAACTTGCTTATTTGTTAGTCAATCACAAATTTTCATATAACTTGCTTATTTGTTAGTTAATCACAAATTTTCATATAACTTGCTTATTTGTTAGCCAATCACAAATTTTCATATAACTTGCTTATTTGTTAGTCAATCACAAATTTTCATGTAAATTGCTTATTTGTTAGTCAAACACAAATTTTCATATAACTTGCTTATTTGTTAGCCAATCAAAAATTTCCATATAACATGCTTATTTGTTAGTCAATCACAGATTTTCGTATAACTTGCTTTTTTGTTAGTCAATCAACAATTTTCATATAACTTGCTTATTTCTTAGTTAATCACAAATTTTCAAATAACTTGCTTATTTGTTATTGAATCACAAATTTTAATATTTGCTTATTTGTTAGTCAATCACAAATTTTCCTATAACTTGCTTGATTGTTAGCCAATCAACAGTTTTCATGTAACTTGCTTATTTGTTAGTTAATCCCAAATTTTCATATAACTTGCTTATTTGTTAGTCAATCACAAATTTTCATATAACTTGCTTATTTGTTAGTTAATCACAAATTTTCATATAACTTGCTTATTTGTTAGCCAATCACAAATTTTCATATAACTTGCTTATTTGTTAGTCAATCACAAATTTTCATATAACTTGCTTATTTGTTAGTCAATCAACAATTTTCATATAACTTGCTTATTTGTTAGTCAATCAAAAATTTTCCTATAACTTGCTTATTGGTTAGTCAATCAACAATTTTCACATAACTTGCTTATTTGTTAGTCAATCAAAATTTTTCATATAACTTGCTTATTTGTTAGTCAATCAAACGTAACACCAACAAGGATGGACGTATGAGAGGGCGCATCCGCCGTGTATACAACCAGTGCGCAACAGGAACAATTAGCATTCATACCCTTCGACATTTGCTGAGGGAGACTGATCACCTATGGGTTTGCCCGGAGTGCAATGACGTCAATTCTGATTAACATTAACATGAACCCTTTTTGAAAATGGGTTTTATGTTGGTAAGCTCTCAATCCTTTGGAACGGTCTTTTAGCGTCACACTGTCTGTAGGATCCTTATGGGTAATAGGCCACCTGCTGCTCCCATGTACGTAACCATTTCTGGTGTTAAACCATCATGACCTGCTGCCTTACCCACTTTGAATTTCTCCAGTGCAGACTTCAGTTCTTCCATCTTGATACCATCGTCATCACCATTAGTTTCCTCTTCTGTGATAGTGGTTCTCATTTCTGAGGCTTGAATTTGCTCAGTCAAGGAGATCTGAGAAATATTCTTTCCATCTTTCCATCACTTCCTTTGGGTAGTAAGCAATCTGTATTCTTTATCTTCTATAAATTAAAGAGGGCCCCTTCATATTCTTTAGGGTCATTTAGAACCATTTATTTATTTTTTGTTGTTGTTGCGTACACCCGCTATTACTCGAGGCAAAATCTCAGGTCAGTATGTCTAGCCTGAGACTGATTTTTACGTGAGTATCCCTTTTTTTCTTGTACAGAGACAGGTGTCTCTCGCCATCCAGGCAGATACTCGCCGATTTCGGAGGTACCCATTAGAGCTGGGTCGGCTCAGGAGCCACCAGTCCCTGGTCGACGACACTCTTTCAAATGTGCTCGCCCAGGGCTCGAGTTAATCCTGTCCAAATCCCGGTCAACAAAAAATCTTCAGATGTACTCGTCCGGATCTGATCCTCGGTCACCCGGTCGCCAGCGCAATTTGGCAACCACTACACCAGCGCGGCTCCCAGAGCAATTTCTGGTTTTATTGAGCATCTTTTTCTAGCTTTTCTCCAAATGTTTTTTTTTAGAATTTCTGCTTTGCTGCTAGCACCTTATTCTTTGCATCTGTTCTGAGTGTCACATATTCTCTATATTTCCAAGTCTTTCCTGCTGTGTTATTAGCTTCATCATCACCAGCACTGAGGTATTGCTGTCATGCCTTTTTTCTTTTCTCTTTGACGTCTTCTGTCAAACTGATCTTTGAAACTTATTCTGTTGATGCAATTAGGAAAAATATCTCCAGGGAGGTAAGCAGCATTACTAATACAAAGTCTTCAGTGAAGTACAAATTAGTTCCCCTTTTTCAGTGGACTGCTCAAAGGACAATTGTATCTATCATGGACGGGATTGGCTGACGTGCTCCTATACATTCACGTTTGACAAACCTAACATTTTATAACTGTCTTTAGCCAGAGCTAACGTAGCATGGTCGCTTCTTACGTTCACACATTTACAAATGTATTAGGTGGACTTGAGTATATTGCAAAATTCAATATTAATTTTTACAATATAAAGCTTCTGATAGTAATGAAAAGTAGGATGCAATCTCTTGCCTACGAGCTGAGAGAAGTTCCCAATGACCTATTTTAACCATCATGTCTGAGATGCACCTTCCATCCCATAATTTTAACGTTAATATTTATTTGGAGATTTAAAAACAAGTAAATGTAGTCCCATAGCAGATACGGCCGTAGGGGATTGAAGTGTTAGAGACTTCTTTATACTAGGTCTAGCATCGAGAGCTGGAGGTGACTAGTTCCTCTCCTTGCTGCCGTTTTCTTCCCTAACTCAAGAGGAAAGTCAGGTACACATTTACAGCTGGGTAGAATAGAGCGTGTTGACACTGTCATTTGAAACCCGGGACCTTTGCTGCACGAGACCAGCGCTCTAACCACTATGCCAATCGGACGCACTTTGGAGATTAGAGGACCGAAACACTTAGTAGACGGGTGGACTTCTGATGATCAGATTGTCTACTGTTGTATTGCTGTGTACAAAGTTCCCTATCATCTTGAATCTATTTGACTTCTGTTCATAATGTGTTCTTGTATCGAACTAAAACATCGAAAACACATACCCAAAACAAATGGACAAAATAAAAATCATTGGAGTGGTCTGTCAGAAAATAATTTGATACGACATTTTAACAGAAAGAATGAGGATATCTTGACAAATGTCAGCGTTTACATTCACATACAGCAACGATCTGGAAACAAATAATATTTATTAACTTAAAAGTAAATTTGCGTAGATCAGGGATTGATAGTCCAGGGGCTGTAATGATCTACTTTAAAAACATTAAGCTTTCTAAAGATTTACCATGATCAAATCATGTATGTTGTCAGGTTTCAGAGAATCTAGAATTTAGAATAAATCCACCATATATGTATGTTTTATCTCTGCCACATGATCTGTTGCCTGCAGTCTCATCATGAAAGCGGTGACAAATTTAAACTAAATATTTGACCGAAAGTTAACTACACTTCAAAGAAAAGATTGATTTCTATCTTATACAGTTCCCGAATAAAATGACCTTCAGTAAGCTAACTTGCGGGTTTGTTTTCACTGGAATGCGATAACATACATTTAAAACATGGGAACACCGCGCTATTAAGTTCCCTCGGGGTAGTTCAAAATCTACCTATGTAAAACACCCCCCCCTTTTTTACGTCACCTAGATATCTACCAAATGAGACCTTGGGATATATCTGTGGTCAAGATCGACCGGTTGCCAACCCGTGGCGTAGACAAATCAAACTCGATGGGTACATTTAAAAAAAAAAAAAAATTGCCTCGATTTGGCGAGGCGCATCCGTTCAACTTAAGCGGTTATATTAGGGCGCATGTCCAAATACAAAAGATTTTCAGGTCTTGAAACAGATTGACTCATATGGATACATTAAACTATGCATTAAAATTAATATTATTTCAGATCCATATTAAGCCTTGAAAAAAAAATTGACAAAAATTGTGCTGAAAAAAAAAAAAATAAAAGATAACTTAAACCCCCCCACCAAAAAAAAGAAAAAAAAAATCTTTGAGCAAAGGAACTTAAACATGTTTGGCAGTATATAAAAATAAAAAACTACAAAAGTATTAAAAGTGTTAAAACAATATTGAAATTTGCTTCTAAAGTTTTATTGGTTTTCCAGTAAGAATTATTTCCCATACCTACAATATAAACCATTTATTAATTCTCCGGATATAATTCATCGTCCGCGATCATTTACTACATTTGCATCCTATCTATCTATCTATCTATCTATCTATCTATCTATCTATCTATCTATCTATCTATCTATCTATCTATCTATCTATCTATCTATCTATCTATCTATCTATCTATCTATCTATCTATCTATCCATCTATCCATCTATCTATCTATCTATCTATCTATCTATCTATCTATCTATCTATCTATCTATCTATCTATCTATCTATCTATCTATCTATCTATCTATCTATCTATCTATCTATCTATCTATCTATCTGTCTGTCTGTCTGTCTGTCTGTCTATCTTCTGTCTGTTGTCTGGCTGTATTGCTGTGGCTCCGTCTGCATGAAGCAGACGTTCTGGCCCTTTTACTTCAGTGGACAGCTAGTGGACCATTGTATCTGACATGAACGAGTTGCTCACACACCTCGCAGTGTGGCATAAACACATTTGTTTACATTGTTGACCAGAGCTAACATTGGATGGTTTATCCTGCCACAAAACTGCACCCACTGTAAGAATGGTATCAAGCAATAGCAGAAGTATTTATAAGTCTAGTGTAATGGGAAATAACCACGTTAGTGTTATTCATCATCTTTTTCCCTGTCTCCTGTTATCTTCTCCCTGTTTTCATCACCCTGCCTCTATCTCTCTTAACCTGAGGATTCCAGTACAAGGACTGCCTTGTAATGCTTTCAACAAGTTTCCTCAATGTGATACTGTTCAACTACTTCTGTACTTGGTATCGTACCCCATATCACTGGAGACACCACTTCTGTTACTGTAGAAATTGGTTACAAGCTGTTCTGTTAGTGGTTTCTGTTATTGTTGATTGTTTGTGGTGGGTGTTGTGGTGTAGTACCACTGACAAGGTCGATATCAGTATGGTCGGGCTTACTGTTAGTGGCCGACAGGTGTGTAAATATAATGGGCGAATGTCGTGAGTTCTTTTAAATTCGTATGTCTCTGATGTCACCCACACATAACAGTAACGTTAGGTCAGGAAATAGACTAAATAGTTCTCAACTTATACACAGTTTATTTACGACAGTAACGTTGACATCATGAACAGCAAATCACAAGTTAGAACAGCAGGTATAATCCATGGCAAATAGGTTGCAGAAAACAGCAACTCATCATACATGGTGAGAGTAAATATAATCCATCAGAAATTGGTTGCATACACAGCAACGCATCATACATTGCATTAGCAAATATCCTCCATAGGAATATGAATCATATCAAATCTCTGTCATCCAAAAACACTCTTGAAACACTAGCGAGACTATAAAAAACCGTCTCGAAGCTCTGCCAGATACCTAATGACCGAGATTATAGTTTCTTAATACAACTCAGTACATCTTCACTCAAGCGCGCACTAACAGCTTGACATGTGAGCCCAACTCATCCGTATCTCTCCCCCAACTACTACTAAGAACATTTGAACATTCCCTTTATGTTTAGAAAACTAACACATACTCAGTTGAGCTATGTTCAAGCACCCAAATAAAAAAAATCATCTCATAACTTTAAACGTGCTTACTGCGTGTCTATAAAAAAATCAGACCCGTACGTAAGAATGCCAAACACTTAACTCCCACTCGAAAACATGACTTAACAGAGTACCTCTAGGGTTTCGGTAATTACTTGGTCTTTAGTTTTTTTTTTTTGCTTCTTTCTCTTCCTTGATTCCTTTTTGTTACGATATCCTCGATGCAGAGCCGGATTAACGTAGTAGCAAAAGTAGCATATGCTACGGGCCCCGCGCTTTTAGGGGCCCCGCGCCAATAAATATGTACATAATTTTTTGGTCATCTTCTAATACGAGCGTTAAACCAATGATCTTGTGATTTATGCCATCTTTAGCGCCTTTTCATTTGATGTCACGAAATTGTGAGAGAAAGAGCATAAGAGGATGACTTAGTGGGACTCTTCATTATTTTTATCTTAACTGTTTGCGGACGGAAGCCATTTAAGTGGCGTTGAAAATTTGGTCATGTTTGGACGGAAGCCACTTTTTTGGCTCTAGGCGACTGCCCCTCTAATTTTGTTTCGTTCTTTGTGAAATGAGTTTGCATTAACAATAAAAACTAGAACTTAGGAAACGGAAACTTCCTGTTTTAATTGAGGTATACGGCATGCTCGCACTCTCTTTCGATCTTGATTAAAATTTCTTGATTTGTAAGGTTAGAAAACTCATAAAATGAGCTGTAGACACAGAGATATTGGACGTAATTATGCTTCTGGAAGTGAAAAACGTAAAGCGAAGGAAGAAAAAAAAAAGAAGAGATTTACTTGATATCAAAAACACGTAGGGTGACAGAATATTTTGATGTTCATGGTGGTGGTACTCTTACCGCTGAAGCTTTAAGTACAGGAACAACTAGTACTAGTGCAGGCTGTGCAGCAGAAAACATACAGCAAAACCCAGTATACACTGAGTCTGAATGTGAAAGAATAAGTGAAACGAAGAAGTACTTTAATGATATTGGTGACTGGCCGAACAATATAGATGACTGTGAGCGTGAATATTGGATATGCAAGGGAAGTGAAAAATGTCAACATGTTGATAGTGCCTTCTCTTCATCCGTGCAATTGTATGACACTGAAAAGAAAACTCGATACTGTAAGAAGTCTTATTTTACACATATTCATAAACTTACAAACACGCAACATGCAAGAAAATGGTTATGCTATTCAGAATGTAAAGGGCGCCTATTCTGTTTCCCATGCAAGCTTATGAGTTCAGAATATTCATCAAAGTTTAGTGTGAAAGGGTTTAATGACTGGAAAAATGCAAGCAATTTATTGCGTCGACATGAAGAAAGCTCCTCACATAGACAAGCTTTAATTTCACTGTCGATGCGTAAAAACAAAGGTGAACATGTCGATTCCCAACTTGTGAAACAAATGGACATTCAAGAAAAGTATTAGCACAAACTTCTAGAGCGAATAATTGAAGTTGTGAAGTTTTTAGCAGAACGAGGCCTTTCATTTCGTGGCAGTGATGAAATTGTTGGGTCCCCTTATAACGGGAATTACTTAGGGTTGTTAGAATTACTTGCCAAGTTTGACCCTTTTCTGGCACAGCATATAAGTACTCATGCAAACAAAGGATTTGGACATACATCATATCTATCTAAAACAATGATCTGACTGAGTGTGAACATTATCAAGAACAAACTCAAAGAAAACACAAAAGAAATCGAGAGTATGATGATTTCAGTGGTTCCAGCACACTTGATCCACTTGTTGAATCTCAAACGCCTTCTCAGCAGTTTAAAAGCCGAACATTTCTTGTCCTTATTGATAGCTTGCTCTCTGCCTTGTCAAAACGTCAGAAAGCTTATCAAAAGTTGGATGATGTATTTTGATTCCTTCGTCAGTTACAGTCGTTTACACCTGAAGAGGTGGTAACGAGATAATCGAATCTTATTAAATCATATCCGGAAGATCTCGAAGAAAGTCTTTGTGAAGAACTTGTGCAGTTTACAGAACTATTGAAAACTGATCTTGCTTCTCATATTGGCACTACTCTAGACCTTGTAGAGTTACAGTTTTACAGTTTGATAATTGGCAATTCTTTGGAGTCTTGTTTTCCAAATGTAGAAATCGCCTTGCGCATCTATTTGTCACTAATGGTAACCAACTGCAGTGGAGAACGATCATTTTCAAAAATGAAACTTATTAAAAATGAACTAAGGAGCACCATGGGTCAAAAGAGATTGAACAATCTCACACTAATGAGCATTGAACATAAACTTCTGCGTGAAATTGATACATCCTATATCATCAACAAATTTGCTCATGCTAAATGTAGAAACATTAATATTTAAACAATAATGTTGACTGTGTTGTTACTTTTGATAATGATAATTACTATGCAAATTAAAAATGTATGTGTTCAAATACATTTGTGTTGTTTTATTGTTGTTTTTTTAAATATAGGGCCCCTTTCTTAACATATGCTACAGGCCCCGTACTAGCTTAATCCGGCCCTGCCTCGATGATCCTTCTCTCTGTTTCAATTCTGTTGAGGACTTCTTCGTTCTCCTCCTTTAGCTCTGCGAGTTTGGTGATGTCGACTTCTTTTTGGTGCTGAATGGATTTCATGTCCTGTAACATTGTCTGGGCGCTCTATAAGGCTTCTATTGTGTCGTCTGTTATAGTTTCTGTGCCTTCGTTGTGCTGCCTGTTCTTGTCGACTTTGAGTTTATGTTTTATGTCTCGCCCATCTGTGGTAAGTTTTATTAGTGGGGTTCTTGTGTGCTGTTCCTGTTTAGCAGTGCCACCTAAAGCGACTCAGTTTCTTGCTTCTCTGAAGAAGACGTTTTAGTTTACATATTTCTTCAATATGGCTGTGGTTCCCGAGATAGTTTGCGCAGGTTCTGTTGGAGTTGCGCACTTTAGAGTTGATATCCCTTTTCGCGTAAGGACATTAATTGTAAGAGTGACTTCTCTTTCTTGCAGGTTTTCTTAGTGTGCGAAAATTGCTGGCAGTTTGAGCACTGCATAACTGGAGGGATGTGCTCTTCTGTTGTTTCCACATCTATCGTCTAGGTTTAGTTGACTTGGTCTTGAAGTCCCTTCAACAGTTAGGATAACTAGGTTTGTGCCCTTATTGTCCCATGTCTTCAGTCTTTCAACTTGTGTTATTTTGACATTCTAGTTTTCTGTTTGCGGACGGCTGCGGACTTCTTGTGTAGACCAATTGTTGTCGACCCCTCTTACAACTATCTTTTTGGTTTTCTTGTAGATCTTTACAGTAACTGTAATCTGGTGGGGCAGCTGGACTTCTTTGTATGCGGACTCTAGTTCGACCATCAGTTTGTTTGTCTTTTCGGTGTTATTTAGAGCTATTATAACTCCTTTTTCGTGTCTTGTAACTCTAATTATACCTCCTCCTGCTCGTTATTGCCTCGAGGATACCGATCACTTTATCGTCTGGTAGGGCCCTGAGCGAGGCATTACCTCCAGACATCTGAGTGATCTTAATGACCCTCTCCTGTAGTGCCTCGTGAGAAACGGCATTTCTTGGCTTGTGAAGTTGGCACGCTCCGACGTCCGTCTCAGTTTGAGCGTGTGGTCGGTAGGACGGACTCTCCTGATCACCGTGGGACACTTAGTTGTTCTCTGTTGATTCCCAGGTATCTCTATGTCTGCTTTTGGTAAGTCAGGAGCTACTTCTAACACTGCTTCTTGTAATTGTGGAGAATGACTAAGGAACTCGTCTCTGTATTCACGAATTCTGCGTAGAGCTTCGATAACGATATCTTCTGGGTCTAACTCATTAAGTTCTGATGTTATTGTCCTCTCATCCGCAGCAAGCTGGGAGGTGATGTCTGGCTGTTCTGCCCTTCTGTCCTACTCTTGCGCATGTACCTGTCTGTGTTGTAGAGCTGTTTCTTTTACCTCCTTAGTATTTGAAGATGGGTCCGCTTTTCTTTCTGGGTGGCTGTTTCTGATTTTATTATACTCATGGTTGTTGTTCAGCGCTGGTGGACTGGTGTAAATTTTCCTCTTCTTGGCGACTGGTAAGGATCGCATCATGTGTACTATACTGCGATGTGTCACGGCGATATGTTCGCCGAAATATCAGGTTGGTTACGTTGAGATTGACAACATTGGTATAATTTAAAAACCCGTTTGGTCAGCTGACTGGAAGGGAAGTGGAAACAAATTTAGGCGCGAAAAGGCAGTCTAGTTCTGGGTGCTACGTCTAAACAGTGCCCTGACATCTGTAATTGTTGTCTTCAGTAGTATATAGAGTATTTTGGAAAGCTAGTGCTGTTTCGAAAAGGCCGTAGTGCCTATATTTTCTTTAGATAGGCTAGAATCTATTATGCACACTGAGTGTTAGAAGGGTGTAGCTGCAGTGTGTTGGCTCCTTCATATTTACTTCTAAGTCACGGTAGTGAGTTACTTTCGGTTGTCTGTGTGTTTGTCAGTCAGCAGGCAGTAGTGAACTGCGGGCGGTCAAGTGTGACGAGTCACAACACGTAACCTAGTTTTTTTTCTTCTCAGGTCACAGTGTAAGGTTGTCGTTGCCAGTTCAGATAATATTTTGACATTGTTATTGTGTTGGACAGTGTGTTTGACAGCTGGTGCAAGTGCATTGTGGTCCTACGGTGGCAGTTGCTAGAAGAATTTTTGTGTCAAAGGTATAGATTCAAGTTACAGCTTCATCTGGTGGGTCAGTTTGAGGTACTGCAAGGTTGTGTTGTGGCGTAGTGATAGTGATCCAGGTGGAGCAGCAGAGTTTGAGGTGTCGGGACCATCTAGTTTAGATTGTCCCAGGCTGCAATTGGGTGCCAGATGGGATAGTTCGGTCAAGCTTGGTATAGGGTGGAAGGAAGTTGTTGATAGAAAGTGGTAGATGGTAAGAGGTCAATAGGGTGATAGGTATCTCTGGATATCTGGCTGGTCATCATGTTTGTCTGGACATTACTTCCCTGAGGGGCCCTGCCAGGGGGTGCCTTCCAACTCCTCTGACGTGACCTTACTACATTGATGTGCCCAGCCAGGGGGTGACGATTAACGCCTCTGACGTGACCTTACTGCACTGATGTGCCCGGCCAGGGGTGAAGATCAACGCCTCTGACGTGTCTTTATTTTGTTGATGCGCCTGCCTAGGTGGAACGGTTAAGCGTACTTTGTGTGGACACTGACAGATCATAGTGCCAAGGGACATACATATATTCCTCCGGCTCTTAGACGCGTGTAATCGTTGGATACCTGACATTATAGCTCTAGCGTGGACTGTCCTCTCTTAGCTCCGTACAGGACAGTGTATTCGCTTGGATATTGGTTGCAGTACTGTGCCAAAGGACATTAGGATGTATGGTGACACACATACTTACGTAGGAATCGGAGTTTCTGGAACATTACATTAGTCTGGATTTTGAGAACTGTGTGGTGTCCTGTTCGTTTTGTTCTCATATTCATCACCAGTGCTGAGGAAGCTTCTTGGTCAAGCGTCGTTGGACCGTCAGTTAAGTTTTTGTTTGTAATTTTTGTATAATGGGCTATATTGATGTTTCTTGTTTTTTCCTCTAAATTCTAAATTTCTTTTCTGTCTATCTTTCTGATACTATTTATCGTAAAGTCTGATCTTTTAGTGTAGGAGGATAGGTCTATTTCTTCATCTGCTTCTTGAATCTTGCTTCTTGGTTTGTTCTTGTTTTTTTTTTCTTTTTTTCTGTTCTTTTTCCTACTTGCATTGTAGAACTTAGTCTGTATATTTGTATGGAGGTAGTTAGTTAGGTGGGATCTTTCACTCTATATTCTAGTACTTGAAGGTATTTATATTATATATTTTGATATGTTATAGGGTTAGTTTTCCATATAGGTTATTGAGTTTATTTTGCTTTTTGTGAGTTATGAGTGAAATAGAGAGCTCTCAGTACTTCATCGTTCTGTGTGGTTATTGTTTAGTTTACTGTGTTTAATATTATATTTGTGTGTTCAAGGGTGGACGGGTGACGAGTTTAATTCATTCTGTTCCTACTTGTGGGAAAAGATTGAATTAGACTGATTTCTTTATAGAAGGTGGCTGTGTATGTTTAATGGTGGAGTAAGGCAGACGGTTTTCTTGCGACTGCCCTACTTAACATTCCAAGCCCTGTTGGTGTTAGGTGTACCGGTGTAGTTTGTATTCACATTGTCTTGCACATTCAGTATTCTTTTGTCGTGTTTAAGTGAAGTGTTCTGTCGTGCCATCTTGCTATCTTGTAAATACGTTTCCAGGTATCCCTTGTGTTCGTTCGTGTGCAGTCACGCAGTGTATATACTAATCTTCCGCTGCTCTACTTGGTCTTTCATCTTATTCCTCGTGACTGGGATTTTTGTTTTTGTAATGTGGGTGTGTGTCTTTTCATCTGTTTAGTGCTCATTTTGCCATTGGAGAAGATAGAATTGAATTAGTTTTGCCAATATAAACATTTAGATAAGATAGAATATTGGGTATTGAGTTAGTATCTGAGTATAGCACCAGTGTGGGTGCCAGTAACAGACTTTGAAGTAAAAGCAGTTTGATTGCCAAGTTAGTACACTTGTGTCATAGCACCAGGAAGTTTCATTAGCTGTTGTTTTACAACAGTCGACTATTGTAAGGTTCTGTTAGTGTATTATAAAGACTAATTGGTCAGAAGTACCAAATTTACAAAGTAAGGAGACAGTAGCCAAGTGGCAAAGTAAGACCATAGCTGTACAAGAAGTTGTGAAACAGATTATGTATAGACATTGAGGGGTGAGGTGATATATACTTACATGCATATATATGTGTAAATTGGAGAAGTGATATCAATATTTACTATCATTACTGCATATTTAGTAAGCAGAGACTTATCTGTTAATATAACTGAAGTGTTTACAGTACATACAATTGAGTAATTGCTTATTAAAAATCTACAGCAAGAGATAATAGTGAGTATTCTGTGTGTACATCATGGACATACAGGGTTTCATTCAGAAAGATAAAGAATGTGGGTTAACTGGCACAGAACTAAGTGACTATGCCAAGGCTGAATTTTATTTTAATCAGAATGCCTTAAGAGATGCTCGAGCTGAACAGCTAGAGATAAAAAGAAGAGAATTTGAAGAAAAGAAAATGGAGAGAGAATTGCAAGAAAAGAAGATGGCGAGAAATTGCAAGAAAAGAAGATGGCGAGAGAATTGCAAGAACAGAAGATGGAGAGAGAATTGCAAGAACAGAAGATGAGAGAAGATAGAGAATTTGAATTGCAAGAAAAGGAGATGAGAGAAGATAGAGAATTCGAATTAGAGAAGGAGAGAATGAGAATTGATAGGGAAATACAATTAAAGAGACTAGAAGTGGGTGCGAGTGGTCAGAACTTGGCTCCTGGGGGTCTCATCGTCCCTTTAGGCTGCGTCTGCCGAATTTTAATGATAAAATTGACAGTTTAGATTATTTCCTTGACAGATTCGTGGCCGAATTTTAGGCCTGGAAGGCTGACACAGATCAGTGGCCATCTCTGTTATCTACATTGCTAGTGGGGGCTGCGATGCAGACTTTTTATAGCCTCCCACTAGAAGAAAGGGCCGATTACGACAAGGTAAAGGAAAGGTTGCTCCGGAAGTTCCGTCTGACTGCTGACGGCTACCGGACGTGTTTTAAAAACGCGATGCCATGTGCGGACCAGGACTTCGAGGATATTATCTCAAAGATAAATCTTCTGCTCAACAGATGGAGGGAAAGACAGCGATATCAAAATAAGAATACAAAAGGCAAGAGGAGCTTTCATTGCATCGGGAAATATATGGAGATGAAGAGAAATCAGATCCAACAAGAAAATAAGAATTTTCAACTCAAATGTGAAGTCAGTCCTATTGTATGGCTCTGAGACATGGAAAACAACAAAGACAACAACTAAAAATCTACAGACTTTCATAAATGAGTGCTTGCGTAGAATAGAGGGATTAAAATGGTATGACAAGGTTACCAACGTGGAACTGATGACAAGAACTAGACAAGTGCCAGTGGAACAAGAGATGAGAAGAAGACGATGGCGATGGATAGGACATACATTGAGGAAACCTGTTGATAGCATTACAAGGCAGTCCTTGTTCTGGAACCCCCAGGGCAAGAGAGGCAGAGGTAGACCAAGAAGCACATAGAGACGAGAGCTGGAAACAGAGGTGAAAATGATGAAGAGAACGTGGAAAGAACTTGAGATGATGGCACGTGACAGGAGGACTTGGCATGTGTTTGTTGAAGGCCTATTCTCCTTTGGGAGTGGAGGGTTATGAATGAATGAATAAACAGATGGATTGAGATGGAGGGAATTCCTAAGGACTTTAATGGCTTGCTAGACTTGGTGCTACGGGACAAAGTGTTGTCCTCGTGTTCCAGTGAGTTGGTTGCATTCTTTCAGGAACGTCAACCGAAGGACATTGAGTCCATGGCCCAATTGGGGCACCATTATGTCTTAGCCCATCCGGGCAAACCCATTCAGAAGTCAGGTCTGCCAGACGACGTAGTTCAGGTGTCGGCAAAGTTCAGCGCCATCCTTGGCGAAATCAGTCAGGTGATGCAGACAGGGGCCAAGAGCAGAAGCACGAGAGTTCCGCCAGTCCCTATCAGCCACGTAGAGAAAATTATGGGAATTTCCGATCCCATCGGAATGGTCGGCCGAGTTGGTAGAACCGACAAGGTAGAATCGATAGCGACAGAAGAGAGTACCAAACGCGGAAGTAGGTACACTTCGAGGACGCTCAGGACAAAGACCGGTTTTGGTACAAAGCAAAACATCCCAAGCAGAGGAGTTGTTCCAAGAGAGTCGATCTTTTGACTCCGATGCGCGGACTACATCGTCGAAAAGCTCCAGCAAGACTACACGCGAGGAGAAGAAGAAAGAGCGCCTGTGTTCCAATTGTGGGGGCAATAACCATTGCGCTGACAGGTGCCCGACCCCGATTGAACACGTGAATTTCGCGGTTGTGTTAGAAACAGTCAACAGTGAGGACTGTGTGGGGTGTCGCCCTCTGTTTCACGCGAACGAGAGGATAGTGCTTCAATGCGGACATGCGGCACCATGTCTGTCGGCAGTCCATGAGACTGGCAAGGTGATTCTCCACGAAGGCAAGGTGGAGAATAGACCAGTCCGGGTGTTGACTGGATGCACCACAATTGGGGTGTTTCGGTCGTGTATCGACGACTCCTGCCTTACAGACAAAACGGTAAAGTGCACCACGTTCGGGTGCAAAGTTGAGTCTTACCCCCAGGTGAGTATTAAGGTGGACACTCCGTTTATCTCGGGGAGAGTGAATGCGTTCGTCCTCGAGGATCCAATTGCCGATTTGATCGTCGGCAATGTTCGGGGAGTGTAAATGCCAAGGATGCGGCTGGAGCAGAGGCTCAGCATCACCAAACTCCCAAGGGGGATGACCAGAAGGTACATCGTAGACGCGGTTCGCGGCAAGTACCAAATGACATGATTGGGAGCAATAGGAACTTATACGAGGGTCCGATAGCTGGTGATCGCACAGTGTGGGTGCGTAATGTTCTCCTGAGTGCAAGTTGGCGCACACTTAGACGAGTGTTTAATGAAGTTGGGCCAGTAAAGTTCGTGGAGGTATTGTCTTTGCGGGATAATACCAAAGTTGCATGAGTGACTTTTGCGAATAGGTGGGGTGCGCGTGATGCAGTAAGGTGGAAGCACATGTCGTTGCTTCACAACTACCTGCTGATAGTCCAGCAATAGCAGGGTTATGCTTCGGGTTCGTGTTCAGTAAGGTGTTTCGGTTGAAGCGAACCGAACCTTAGAAACTTACCCACACCCCCAGTACTATTCTGATATGAATATGAGGTTTTTGTAATCTTTAAAGATCACGTTGGTTATATGCATGTTTATACTGTAATATGTTATGCTTTACAATGTATGTATCTTGGTGCCATAAAGGCAAGGTGATATAGACATATATTGAACGTTTGTTTAAACCATGGTACAAATGATTGGTTATACTATGAGATTGGTTACTGTTGTTAAGGTCTAGATAAGAATATCTGTAAAATGTAATATATATTGTGTTTGATAGACCAGGTGTGGACATTCTTTGTTATTTTTCACGACTACCAGTACCTGACCTGTGGTGGCTTATTTCATGCTCAGATTGTGTTTTGTGGATAGGTTGAGAAGGCATGAATGACAATGGCGTTGGACAACTATGGTACTCTCTAGGTAGACGAGAAGGTGCTGTCTTGGCATTTTGTTCGTCCATACTCCGAAGGGGGTTGGGCTTGGCTCCTAAGGTGGAAGAAAACTTCGTTTTCTTTCTTAAGGAGGGGGGGGGGTTGATATCACGGCGATATGTTCTCCGAAATATCAGGTTGGTTACGTTGAGAGGGACAACATTGGTATAATTTAAAAACCCGTTTGGTCAGCTGACTGGAAGGGAAGTGGAAACAAATTTATTTGCAAAAAGGCAGTCTAGTTCTGGATAGCGTCCGGTACAGGTAGTCTTTATGTTCCCTGTCAGCATTTTTGCTTGGAAGTGTATGCCATGGTTGTTCAGTTATAGTGCTTGCCATTTCTTCATGCGGTGTGGATTAAATTGCTTTAATTATAGAGTGATGGTGTATTATCTAGTGGAATTTCCTTAGGCCGTTGATGATGAGTCATTTGTGATTAAGTATTGCCTTATCCTAGTACAGGATTTCGCTGTCGAGCGAAAGTCATTGTGATGTTCATTCGGTAGGGACATACCAGTGGGTATGATACTGACAGATTAAGTTGTTAGCTATTGCAAGTTGTATTGGCATTTATATTGAGTTGTATTTCATATGTATTGCTAGCCGTTTGTGGCTTCCCTGTGTGCAGTGCTCAATAAAAGGGAACCTACCTGTTAAAGGTGTTAAACTTACTCATTGTCAGCCATCTGATGTTGTGGTCGTACTCTTAGATAAAGAGCTTATTATTATTAGTATTATCCATATGATGATGGTGATAAATCCACAATATTAATGATCTTGACAGATGTCTTGTTTTTTTTTTAATGCTCGCATGAGTCGCATATTTTTAAATGCTCGCATGAGTCGCATTTTTGTAAAATGCTCTCAAGAGGCGCATTTTTTTAACTCGCGTGAGTCACAGTGAAAACTGAAAAAGACCATCTTCTTTTCAAAAGATATTGCAGTCTGTTTCAGTTATCTGCGATGTCTTTTTTTTTTGTTTTTTTCTAAATGCTCGCATGAGGCGCATTTTTTTAAAATGCTTACATGAGTTGCATTTTCTTTCAAATGCTCTCATGAGGCGCATTTTTAAAACTCGTATGAGTCTCAGTGAAAACTGAAAAATACCATCTTTTTTTACAAAAGATATTGCAGTCGGTTTCAGTTATCTGCGATGTTTTGTTCTTTTTTTTATAAATGCTCTCATGAAGCGCATTTTTTATCTCGCATGAGTCGCAGTGAAAAATGAAAAAGACCAGATTGTTTTCACAAGATATTGCAGTCTGTTTCAGTTATCTGCGATGTTTTGTTGTACGACGATAAATGACCAATACGACCAGTTTAAAAGAATTATTCATTAAATGTTACATATGTTAGTATAGAAAAATTATTGAACACCCAGCCTGCTCTTGTAAAATGTATTCTTTAAAAGAATAATAAGACGCCAATAAGATTACCATACTTAAAATATAAAATGTGTCTCACAAGTTACATGAAAATATATTGCTAAAAAGAAAAATAAAGTTAATTTAAATTATTAATATAGTAAAATAATAAAAAACCACTTTTAAATTTATATTTTATTTTTGCGTAGTTCTTTCCCTTAAACATATAAACTTACCTTAGTAAACTCCCCTGACAAACTCAAACCAGACTGATCTATCTATCTATCTATCTATCTATCTATCTATCTATCTATCTATCTATCTATCTATCTATCTATCTATCTATCTATCTATCTATCTATCTATCTATCTATCTATCTATCTATCTATCTATCTATCTACCTACCTACCTACCTACCTACCTACCTACCTACCTACCTACCTACCTACCTACCTACCTATCTATCTATCTATCTATCTATCTATCTATCTATCTATCTATCTATCTATCTACCTACCTACCTACCTACCTACCTACCTACCTACCTACCTACCTACCTACCTACCTATCTCTCTCTCTATCTATCCATCCATCCATCCATCCATCCATCCATCCATCCATCCATCCATCTATCTATCTATCTATCTATCTATCTATCTATCTATCTATCTATCTATCTATCTATCTATCTATCTATCTATCTATCTATCTATCTATCTTTCTTTCTTTCTTTCTATCTATCTTTCTATTTATCTATCTATCTACCTAGCTAGCTAGTTTGGTTGGTTTTTACTTTCGTTCTTTTTGTTTTTGTTTTTTAACGTACTTTATTTCTTAATTGTAATTTGATACTGGAAATGTATGTGTTGCGGCCAGTTTCGCTGAGTTTATATTCTGTTAAATGTACCTGTTTGGGTTTGATGACATTATTGACATTATTTGTTAGATTCTTGATCTAAGGGGAGTTACTCATTTTTTACTTGGGTTGGAGTCAACAGTGGTTGTTATCCCACTTGTCTTTTAACCAAGCGTTCTAATTTTAGAACCGATGTCTTGTTACCTGACCATATATGGCTTGAATGGTCAGCCTTTCCTAGAATGTTTTCAGATAGCCCACCTAAGTTTTGCTCAAGGGACTAGCGTCTCACGACGCATGCGCAAGTTTTTGTGGCGCGATTAACAAAGACATTTTTGTTAAGGAGTCGAGCTGTAGTTTTCAAACGGTCAAGACGTGTTGGCGTCTTTGATCTGGCTTTATACCTGGGGAAGGAAAGTCCTCTGTGAGCTGTCCAAGATGTCTAAAGATTGTTCCCCATGTTGTATTCTATGCGCCTAGGAGACGAGTGTGTTTTTGGTGTTTATTCTGAAGAGATTTCAAGGTAAATTATCCTTCGAATCATTTTCTGTATTGCCAGAATCACGAATAACATTTATTACCAGCTTAGTGACTTTTCTCTGGGTGGGAAAGAGTCCATTGAGAATACTAAAATTTGAGCTCACGAATTATGCTGACATTGTATCGGGTCTGTGAATGCCCGAAGAACTTTACACCTTGTGTATCCAAGGAATCATAGAGGACACTGTATTTAGGGGCACGCCATATTCTGCGGCCTGCTGTATACTAGAAAATGTATCTGACTTGCTGGTGTCAGAGTAGAGCTGAACTAAGCTCATATATTTGAAGACCCGCTGGCAACGCGGGGTATTTTGCTGTAGCTGTAGAGAGAGAGATAGATTGAGGTCAGCATCATATATGCACAGCTTACTGATGAACTGTTGATGCAAACTGTACTGAGCTGTCGTCTTGTTTACAATGTCCTGAGTTTGGTCAAATGACTATTTATATTGATGTCGGCGTACCTTGTAGTCGTACCGTATTAAAGTGTTGAAACGTCAGAGGTGTTACCAAGCTCCATGAATTTCTACGTTGTGGTGCAAGAGTGTGTTGTCCAGTAGATGACTGTCTTCCACGAACCTTTACACACCCATTCGCACTCTTTGATGTCCACTCATACACCATTACCGTAACTCGTCAACACTTCGAAGACAAGACATTAATGCCAACGTAATGGCGGCCAACCAGGGCCTACCATATTTATGATAGCCTGTAAGGCGTTTGAATTACAAGAAATACAGTACAGCAGCTCCCACCTTGTTGATGAGCTGCGTTCACTCATCAAGCAACATTACACTCTTACGTCCATGGTTGACCTGTATGAGCCTTCTACACTCATTGGGCCCGGAAACCTACTGTTGCAACGAAAACAGGCAGTTACATTTATGGTGGCCATTATACTACAATCAAATAATAGCCTGTTACAGTATGTTGTTATATTACATTTATAATGTTCATTGCTTCTAAATTAATATTAACTGCAGATGTAAGGATGTATGTATACAGAAGCCTTCCTCGAACTTTTTATCTTGAAGGAACCCTTGAAATAATTTGTAGGTGTCAGTTAACCCCTTGAATATAAATGATTATATCTACAGCATACGGTAGGTTAGCTGATCATTAAGTTGTAATTATAATAATCCAATAAAAATTGCTAATCCTTATTGAGTAGAGAATGATTTCTTCTGTGGGTCTGTTTATTTTAGCCAACGTATTAGCCTACTGTTTTATGTGGTTCTCACTTCCAACAAAGGACATCAACTCTTTTGTAAGTCAGTAGTGTAGGCAGTGCCGGATTTACATATGGACTGGGCGTGCTGCAGCCCAGGGCCTCATTATCTAGGGGGGCGTTTGCCTCCTGCCAAAAAAAATAAAACAATCACCATTAATTTTATTCCATTTGTAATGATAAACGCCAGGGGCGTACCTAAGCCAATAATGTTCAAATACAAATCCAAAATTCAGGAATAAACTGATGGAAGTGACCAAAGCACACATTCTTGATTCTACTATAAAGGCATAGTTGCTAGTAACATTAAACACGTATGACAGGATAACAGTTACACAAATACGCACTTACTGTTTAGTAAAGTTTGTGGAAGCTTTAACCCTTTGCTTTTCAATTTAGCCAAAAGGCGATATTGCCGCCATTTCTTGCCAGCTTGGCCAAAATGCGAATCTATTATAGACATAAGTTAAATTCAGAAATAAAAACATTACAAACAGAAAAAAAAAATAGACTACATTGAGCTGTGTGGGCAGACTGATGAACAACCAGTTTATATACAGAACACAGCCTCTCTTCAAGGAGAACTATTGTCAGTAACTACCACTACACTTACGGAAACTTCTGGAGAAAGTGACAATGAAGTGAGAAGTCCTATAGTCAAAGAATTAACACAAGGCGCTGAAGGAACTTCCCACGAGATAGTTACATTAAAAGAATCAGTCCAAGCTAGTTACGATCTTAAAGACTATGAACAAGCAAACAAGCTCAGCGAAAACCCTACAATTACAGACACACAAATACCAACTGCTCATGCTACTAGTGATTTCAGAGATAATAATGACGTAGGGTTATGGACGACATTCTGGATTGCGAAAAGCCCATCGGAATGTCAGCACTGTGATCAGCCTTTTACCAATTTAAAGCAAACATACAAAAACCAAGACCGGTTCTGTTCAAAGAATATATTCCTTTATACTAAAGTAAATGGAGAAACATACCGTCGAGAATGGTTTGTGTATTCTCCCACAAAAGGAAAAGTCTAGTGTTTTGTGTGCAAACTTTTCTCTAACCAAATTACTCAACTACAACTTTAGCTTCTACTGGATTCAATGATAGGCATCACGCTTATCTTGTTCAAACCCACGAAAACTCTAAAAATCATATGAACTCCGTGCTAACATATTTAACAAGAAAGTGTGGTCAAACTACTTCAGCGAGTTATTGCAGTGATTTCCCTTTTGGCAGAATGTGGCTTGGCATTTAGAGGAGATGATGAAATATTTGATTCTCCAAACAATGGTAACTTTTTTGGATTGCTCGAATTAATTGCCAAAATTGATCCATTCCTGCATCCACACATAAATCAGTATGGCAGTAAAGGCGGTGGTCAACCACCGTACTTATCCAAAACTATATGTGAAGAGGTTATCCAGTTGATGGCTAATAAAGTTCGAGAAGCAATACTTAGCTACATTAAACAAGCAGGTTATTTTAGTTTATCAGTTGATTCAACCGCTGATGTTTTCCATGTTGATAAACTTACTGTTATTGTAAGATATGTTTCTCCTAGTGATGGATTACCAGTAGAACGCTTTCTGAGGGTTTTTTAACTGAAAGATCACATCGGAGAAAGTATGGCTGAGCGGATTCTGAACTACTTCAGTGAACTTTAAATTGATTTCAGTAAATGTAGAGGACAATCATATTATAATGCAGCTAATATGGCTGGAAAGTATAACGGAGTTCAACAACAAATTCTGGAAAGGAACAAGTTTGCAAAGTTTATTCCATGCGCTGGACATTTCCTAAATCTAGTAGGACGAATTGCAGTTGACACGTGTCTGGATGTAGTGAATTTGTTTGGTACAATAAATGAGTATTATTGTTTTTCTCAGCTTCTACAAAAAGAGGGTCAGTGCTAAAAAGTTTCTTGCCTCCAGAGTCAAAAGTTCCTAAGCATTTATCAGACACAAAATTGGAGGCTCACGCCAATGCTACTGCAGCGATTACCGAAAGTTATGCTAACATTGTTGAAGCCATCAGTCATTTTTACGGTGATGAAACTGACACTAGACGACAGGCTGAAAATCTTCTACAAAAATGGAAGAATTTGAATTCATTTCTTGCTTCACCTTTGGACACATTTGCAAGTCCAATTTCATAAAGTTAGCAAGGTCCTCCAAAGTTCCCAAATTTCGTTGAGCACATGTGCACAGATTTACAGCTCACTATTGCAGTTCATATCAAACACTCCGGCTAATTTGGACGAAATTGAACAGCAAGCAAAAATTACTCTAGAGAGTAAGAGAAAAAACAAAGCAATGATGGGGCAGCGCCCGAAGCTTTAGACAAACTTTCTCCAAGAGACAGTTTTAGAATAAATTCATTTATTTATGTCATGGATGCTCTTGACGCCAACCTAGACAGAAGAGCAACAGTGTGTAGGAGTGTAGCTGGCAATTTTTCATTTTTGGTGAACCTGCAATCAACCAAGGAACAAATTCATAATGGCGTCGAGATGTTGATGCAAGAGCATCCAAAGGATGTTGACCTCAGTCTAGTAGATGAACACTTGCACTTCCACCTGTACGTCAAACAAGCTCACCCTGAAAAAGAAAATTTCTGCCATCAGGACATGTATCAAATAATATTCCAAATAAAAATTCAGACAGCGTTTCCAAATGTGGAAACAATTTTCAGATTGTTTCTGTGTTTAACGGTTACTAATTGTAATGGTGAAAGATCATTTTCTAGACTAAAAAGGATTAAGAATGATCTCCAGTCAACAATGTCCCAAGATCGGTTGTCTGATCTTAGCATTCTCTGCAAAGAAAATGATAAACTGCGACTTACTGATTTTAATGACATAATTAATAAATTGGCCACCAAAAAAACTCAAAAGAAACGTTTTTGAGTTTGTATATAGTGTAATGTTTAAACATAGCTATGAATGTTGTGTGTGAACGTCTTCATTAGATCCATACTTTTGTAAACTGATTAAATTTATAAACAATCTTTTTATTAATGCTAAAATTTCAAAAATGTTCTACTTTCATTGTGTGGATAAATGTCACAGAACGTCTGAACATGCACTTTTGTGTGATCTCTCACACCTTCAGATCTACGGAAGTATTATTTCTTTTTCTTCATTGTCTCACCAATCGCTTTTATTTGCCATACATCTTGCGTTTTATTTCTTGTTACTCTTTATGTTGGATCAGTAGAGTGAAGTCTCTAACACTCAACTCCTCTACGGAAGTATCTGCTATGGGACTACCCTTATCTTTTTACACGCAGACGTGTTTACGTTACGCCAGTTGAACTATAGTATTATCGTAACAATACCCGGTCAATATAACCGGTCAACTGTAATACGTTTATCGCTTTGAGTCGTCTGCCCCATTTGGTAGCAGACGATCCTCGTTAGACACAATATGGTCTCGTACGAGGATGAATAGGAATCCAATATTGTTTGTCTGAGCGGCCGACGACCGCTTTTGTTTGACTGTCTGGAGAAGGCACGAAAATACGGGCGATAATGAGATAATAGTTTCATGGGACCATCCCTGTGTGTGATTATAGCTGGCAATCTGTCTGGCGAGTCAGTATTTGAAGGTAGCATCTGGCCATCAAAATACTTCAGAAATTTGTTTGTGAGAGTGCACAAGATGTCACCTGAAATATTACGTCTTATTATAAAGAGGTTTCGCGTTGGAATATTAAATGTAATATTTTAAACACGCGGGAGATATTATGAATTAAAACACCCCATCGCACACAATGCTAAAAAACGTACGATTGGATTGAAGTGAGAGCCGGATTAAAAATTGAATTTCATTGGAAATGTCGGCGAAAGTACCACCTGTGATTTGAACTGAGAAGTGCAAAATATAATCTAGCAAACTCAAAGACACTGAACAGACAGCTTCGAAATTTCAAACGTGCAACTCCCAATACGCTAGAAAGAGAAGGATCGGACGGTAAATTCCATAATTGTGGCAGATCAAAGTTTTTGGGAAACTTGAAACCTTAAAACGTAAGCCCGCATTTTTAAATACAGAGACTGAAAAACTTAAGGGACCAGGACTTAAAATACAAACACTGGAACCCAAAATAATTGGATCACCCGTCATAAGAGAAACTTTCCCAGACCAAGTGTTTCGCATATTCACCCGTTATAAAAGGGATTCAAAATTTCCAGACCAAGTGGTTCGAGAGCAGATAACATACATTGCTCGTGTCCATTCTAACCTTTGTGCGGAGATTGTGTATTTTGAAAATGTTGGGGTAAGTGTAACAATTGTTTTCCAAATGTAAATTTGACACGTTTTCTTGTTAAGTAGTTTTATATATATATATATATATATATATATATATATATATATATATATATATATATATATATATATATATATGTATGTGTGTGAGTGTGTGTGTGTGTGTGGATGGCAACCTCAACAGACGAAACTAGTAAATTCGTAAACCACTAAAGCAAGCGCTGGTGATTTCTTCTAGCTAGTCGTGCGGACAACCGACAGCAGAGGTGACCCCAGACAACGAATGGAGCTGTGATGAGTTAGGATTACATCGCATGTGCCTAAAGAGTATAATATTTTGTGAGATATATGCACTTTGTTACTTGTAACTCAGGCAACTCATTATTCGCGCTGTCCAGACACATTTTCCCAGTTAATACCCAGAATCGTACACATATCTTGGCAGTAATATAGACAAAGTTGGAGGGACAGACAATGATATGAAAATAAGATTACAAAAAGCAAGAGGAGATTTCATTGCAATGGGAAACATATGGAGAACAAGAGAAATCAAGTCCAGGAAAAAAATTAGAATCTTCAACTCAAATGTGAAGTCAGTCCTATTGTATGGCTCTGAGACATGGAGAGCAACAAAAACAACAACCAAAAAGCTACAAACTTTTATAAACTGGTGATTGCGTAGAATAGAAGGACTGAAATGGTTTGACAAAGTCACAAATGTGGAATTGATAACAAGAACCAGAAAAGTGAAAGTGGAACAATAGTTGAGAAGAAGACGCTATCGATAGATAGGACAATGCATTACAAGGCAGTCCTTTTCTGGAATCCACAGGGAAAGAGAGGCAGAGGTAGACCAAAAACACATGGAGAAGAAAACTGCTTACATATGCGAAAATGATGAGAAAAGCATCGGAAGAACTTGAGCAGACGGCGCATGACAGGAAGACGTGGCATGCTTCTCGGGGAGCTAAAGGATATTGATGGTCTAAGTGAGTCCTGCAGCCGTTGTTTCGTCAATTCTTTTGGGATGAGAGCACTTTTTCATACAACCCGTCCATTGTAGGTGGTTATTGTTGAATCCCTGCTCTTGACTCACACTAATGGCGTAGAAACGTTAGTCTTGCAGCGTCGTACCACGAACTTTAGACAAAATAACAAGAACAAATGCCTCTGCTAAGTACATTGAGTTGGAAGATTAACAGGAGCATCGTCTCGCTGTCCATCCACCAATGTTAGCCTCTCTGAATAATTATTCTTCCTTAGTATATTCAGTACAGCTCAGGGAATATTATTTGAAATCACCGTAATTCTTCTCATTACTTTAATGGGGAAAATGTGTCCGGACAGCGCGAGGGCAATGGCTTATTTGAATTAAAATTAACAACGTACATATATCTTACAAAATGATACAATACACTTTAGACACATGGGATGTACTCGTCATTCATCTCTGCTCCATTCGGAGTCTGGGTTCGCTGCTACGTTCGCTTTTCTGTATGAACTATCATGAAGCAATCACCAGCCCTTGCTGTAGTGGTTTATGAATATTCTATTTTCATATGTTGAGGTTGCCAGCCTCATATATAACCACTTAGCAAGAAAAGCATGTCACATTCACGTTTGTAAAATATAGGTTCACAACTTACCCCAAATTGGATCTACAATCTACTGCAACAGTTAGAAAAGACACTTATGAATTGATTCTGATTCCTTAAGTCTCCAGTCTTTGTATTTAAAAATGCGGGTTTACTTTTAAGTTTTAAAGTTGCCCAAATACTATGTCCTGGTCCTATCATATGGAATGTAATTCCTATTCTATTCTGGCTCTCTCTCGCTCTCTCTCTCTCTCTCTCTCTCTCTCTCTCTCTCTCTCTCTCTCTCTCTCTCTCTCTCTCTCTCAGGAATTCTACTTTGACGTTTAGCAGTGCAGTGCGTCTAAGTCTCAAATTGTTAGATTATAAATCTCAATTTTCGCTCCAAGTCCTATATGGTATTCCCGACGAATTTGCCAACGAAATCCAATGTCTATTCCGTCTCTCAAATTAAACCAATCCAATCTCTTTAGAACTAGACGGGTTGGGATGTTAGATCATTAGTATCCACGGCGTGTTTTAAAATATTTTGAAATTTTAACACATGACCTATCTCTCAAAATGCATGTTTACTTCCGTCGCTATTATACAGAGGGGCGAACACATATGTGATCTCATCCCTAAATGATTGCCTGGCTCATAATATCTCCTCAGAAATTATTCGACAAAACACCTGGTCGTCTAGTGTTCTTACGTCCCAAGGTGTCGGAAGGTAAAAAGGAAAAGGACCCCTTTACACGCCCATTGAGGCATATTGGCAATATGGTGTTAGGCCCATATTTTCTTGACCATCGGCACACTAGGGGTGATGTGGTCAACATCACGCCGTCCGCCATAACCTTCCCAGAGCTGCTCTGGTACCCAATTTTTGAGGCTGGGTAGACCACGGACCCGTTTGCGGTCTCACAAATCCCACCTCAACTGGGGATCGAACGATGACCACCGAGCTAGGAAGCCGGTGCACTAACTACTGCGCTACCGCGGCTCCTATTATTAGATAACACACCTGGTCGTCTATTGTTCTTTCCGCCCAAGGTGTCGGAAGGCACGGTGATAAACCTCTAATACCACGTGGTCACTCGGTCTGGGCCGGAAATAAGTTATGAAAAAGTCACTATTACTCTTCACCTTTACCTTGTTCATTGAAGGTGGCTAGACCACTTAAGTGATTACAATTAATCCTGAAGATAGTCAATACACAAGTGAAATAACATTATTGAAGTGTGAATAAAGGTTAACGACTCTAAGAGGCGCGACTATGAGGTGAGGAAAATGAAGAAAAGACGTGATACTGCCGGAGAGAACGAACAACTGATTTCGTCACACTGATAATAAATAATATACGTGCATCACCTGAAGAATACTGTATATACGTGCAAAAACCTGAGCATACAGCAGTCTCGTATGTGCATCAATCTGAGAATACAATATGTACATTCATCAACAGGAAAATACAGTATTCACTTGCATCAACATGATAATACAGTATGTAAGTGCATCAACATGAGAATACAGTATATACATGCATCCACATGAGAATACATGATTTACGTGCATCAACAAGAGAACATAGTATATACGTGCATCAACATGATAATACAGTATGTAAGTGCATCAACATGAGAATACAGTATATACATGCATCCATATGAGAATACATGATTTACGTGCATCAACAAGAGAATACAGTATATACGTGCATCAACATGAGAATACATTTCTACGAGCATCAACCTGACAATACAGTATATATTAAGTGTCCTGTCAGGTCGGGAACAAAGGGAAATAATCAAAATGCAATGTTATTCGGAATGAAAGTGGAGATAATGCAGAAATTTATTACTGTTTTGCGTTTGATTTCAGGTTGTTTTCTTTGTCTTTGTGAATGAAACAATAGCTCGTTTTGTCTGTGACTTTGATTTTTTTGTCTGTTCCACTCGATTGACTATACTGCTTTAAAAATTATATATATATATATATATATATATATGTATGTATATATATATATATATATATATATATATATATATATATATATATATATATGGGAGCCGCGCTGGTGTAATGGCTACGGCATTGTACTGGCGACCAGGTGTTCATGGTCCAAACCCGGGCGTCAGCGTTTGAAGGAATGTTTATGACCGGACATTTGACTGAATATCCTGAACGGCTCCTGTGATAAACCCTATGTGGATGACAAGGAGCGAAGCTCCTGACCGGGTTGGAAGGAAAGTCCTCAGGTTCCCCAGCCTCGCAATGACATGTCATTGGGGCGAAGGGCTGAAAGCCCAAGTGCCGCTGGTTAAGAAAAAAAAAAAAAATATATATATATATATATATATATTCTTCTTCTTCTTCTTCCGTCCTTAGCCACCAACCGTCAAAGCAGTCGATGGCCATTACGCCCAGTGGCGTCTTAGGGCAACAGCAGACAGGTTTTCTTTGCCGTTGTTTCCCATCACGCCTAGTGGCGTCTTTAGGGCAACGACAAATCAGCCCATTTGCTGTTGTTTCCGTAATCAAAGTGACTTTATATATATATATATATATATATATATATATATATATATATATATATATATATATATATATATATATATATATATATATATATATATATTTATATATATATTTATATTTATATTTATATTTATATTTATAAAATCGCGCGTATTTATTTCTTGTCAGGGAATTTACTAGGTTAATATGTTTTGGACAGGGGATAAAACTCTACATAGAAATAAAACATAAAATGTTACCACAAATTTTGATAAAAATGGGTAAACATTGAGTTTTACAATTATAACATTCAGCAGTAAATGGTTGTTGGATCTGAAAAAAGTGTTTTAAAACGTTATTTTTTTTAAATGTCTTTATTGTTTTTATTTTAAAATAACACAAGTTGCAATGGCCATTTGGATTTTAGAATATTGCTGCTTATATCTGTATGAATCTTTTAATATGTACAATAATACAATATAATGTGTTTGCGAACAGAAGTGTTACATTTCATTCTAGGCAGACTTGCCTACCATATTATACAATTGCGCATATTAAATCTGGTATATACGCATTCATTTGTGCCTTGAATCCCACCATCCACATCCATCAACAGCCGTACCTTGACGAATATAATGTTTCTAAGTTCGACGTTGTTAAAATGCTAAGCAATAATTGTATTCTGCTTGTTGCAGTAAATTGACTTCGCACAGTACTTCGAGATATAGTTAGTTATTGTCAAGGAGTGTTTATCGGTTTGTTTGCTTGTATTAATGATCCTCTGCTCAAGTGGGAGCTTAAATGATATGTTAAGTTGTTGTAAGTAGTGTTTGCTTGCGCTGGAGTCATTTTGCCACTAGCTGGAATTCAAACAAGCTGCAAGATGCATACAATTGAATGATCCTCAGTGAAGATTTTCACGTGTTTTGGTGAACATGAATGGAAGGATACGAATGGACAGGGATGTGTGTTGGCAGACAGTAGACAGCGTGTAGCGTAGAGGAAGAGATATAATGTGTCTTTGGTGACCGCAATAGCCCTACGCTTATTGTGACTTGCTTTGCTGTATAAATCTATGGAGATTGAACTAGCCATTGGAACTGTTTTATCATAAATTATTAGTGAGACTGTGAGATAGTATGTTTATTGCTTGAATCACTACATTTCTAGATCCACCCACATACACCCCACCCGTCACAATATAATAACAAATGTTGGTTTGTCTGGTTAATTACTTGTTTACTTGTTTGGAAAATATGTATATACGGTTGACTGTTTACACTTGCTAACACTGCTAGTATCACTTACTTACTTAGTCGTTCCTCTTCTACCGTGAGGTGTAGAAGTTTAGAAGAGAGAGTGCCAGACTATCCTATCGGCTGTTTTCCTTCTGGCCTGGTTCCATTATAGTCCTCGGTCCTTCAAAGATTGTCTAATGTTGTCCTCCCAGCGGACTCTGGGTCGTCGTGGGGGGTCTGGATCCCTGGCTCTTTGTTTCCCGTGCTTGTCGTGGTAGCTGATCTTCTCCCATTCTGCAGACACGGCCAAACCATCTTAGTTGGGACTGTTCTACTTGGGTCTGCAGGGGGTGGGATTTTAGGCCTTGACGTATCGTCTGGTTGCGGACCATGTCTCTTCTTGTTACTTCAACCACCTTCCTCAGATACCTCAGATAACTCCGCCTAGGTCGGTCCTAAGCCCGGCTGAAGAAATGAGGAGGGCGGCCTGCATGGAGGCCGTAAGGAGGCAGCCCCTCCACCATGCAAAGGCACAACAGACAAATCACTTGTTTGCTTTAAAACATGATTACACGAACTACAATAGAGAAAACCGGACTGATTCTAAAGGCTAGTATCACATGAACTTTAACTCTCAAATCATGATCAACTTTTAAATATCACTGACTGTAGTGAGGTCTGAATGCGATCTCGGAGATCATTCAAAATTTATCACCGCGCAACCCCCGTGGAAATAACTGACCAATGAAACGCCAGCGTGGTACACGTATGTCGGAGGATACGCTAGGCTATTCAACATCGAGACAATGAAAGTGTAGATGCTGGTCATATTTCGGAAGGCAGTGTGCAAAAATACATGGAGTACCTCGTTAATGAAGGACCCGATTCGATAATAGGGATCATTAGCCTTTGGCAGATAGCAATAGTTTCACTGGATGTAGTGTAGAGCCGAAGTTATTGTGTATAAAAGACAGTGGACCATGAACCCTGTTATTTTTTCCCTGTTTCGGCTGCTCCAGTGAAAAGTTGGATAAGCTATAGAATAAGTTGGATATCCATAGTGATAGAGATCATTCATATGAGTAATATAAAATGAGGACTCCAAACGTATTTAAGATTTGTCCTCGAAGCACACTGTTGAGAACTATGTCGCGGTGTGAAGTAGCTTCGATATTTGGTTATTTTGATATCGAGGTTTTTGAACCTCGAAACACCCTCTCAACTATGAATACATGTTCACATAAGATTGTTGATCATGATTGTTAATGTTTTAACACAAACGAGAAGGGATGATAGTAGTTTCAGTAAACAATGACGACATGCCGGCTCACGAAGTCGTGGGTTAACGACTGTTCACAACGATCGTGTATCTTTTTTGACGACGTAGGTAGAGCACAGGAAGAATCAGTGGGACTTTAGCTTTTGAGCGAACTAGAGGCGTTTTTCCCCTCTGAATGTGTGTGTGTGTGTGCGTGCGTGCGTGCGTGCGTGTGTGTGTGTGTGTGTGTGTGTGTGTGTGTGTGTGTGTGTGTGTGTGTGTGTGTGTGTGTGTGTGTCATGCCATTCTGTTCATGTATGAGAATTAATTAGTGATTGTGTACACCTCAACGTGAGAAGCGAATACGCCCGTGAACAGAGGCTCAGCTAGCCGATTCGTTACTTACAAGTCAGTGACAGACATACGTCTGCTATCTGCACTAAATTCATTACATTTTACTAGAAATCATTAGCAGGATTTTTGAAGGACCAAGTGTTCATATTGGCAAACATTGACATATATATGGTAATCTGTTTTGGAATGTGTCGTATAATTGGATTTGCTGTATTACGTGAATAAATATGTAGAAGTCGTCTATGCCAGGCGTCCGACGATATTTTATCTGAATATAGTGTTCCAGATGTGTTGTGCAGTCTGTGGTCTTGTGGGCAGTGCCTAATTTCATAGAACACCTCCTAACATACCATCACGTCAGGTAAAACCCAGAGAAACCACTCAGAACAATCACGAGCACAACACGGGAAAATTCACACCCCTTTCTCGACATTAAAATTTATTATAGAACCCCGCGACATTAGTGGAGATACACTTTCCCACTAAACTTAATGTTCGCAGCATTGGTGGAGATGCCGATCCTCGGAGCATTATATGTAATTCCGACACAAGTGAGCAGCAAGTGTGTGAGAGAGACTTTTTTTCAATTTTTCTACGAAGTTGGTTGCGTTTGTGCAATCTGGCAACCCAGCGATTTGTCAACAGGAAGTGACTTCCGCAAAGGCGTGAAACCATCTTTACACGAATCTATTGTGTAGCAAATACTGATTCGTCAACTCCCAGTATTAAGCGAGCAGTCGATAACACTGTTATTCGAGAAGAAAGCAACACTGTTCAACATCTCAAGTTTCAAGAGCAAGTCCCCCACGAAGCATGCAGTGAGAAGATCAAGTTCAACGCAGCAACATTACACCAGTTTAGCCTAGTTACTGTCAATGGAGAACCAGGCCGGCCATCCATCCATTGATAGAGAGAGAGGCACACCTGGAGTGTGGGATTCAGAAACATATAAGTTTGATTTGTTTGATGTATCCCACTTTTGTTCGATCAGTACTTGCGGCTCACCCTTGTGTGTCTAAACTCGCAACCACTACACTTGTTCTATTTTTTTGGTTATTTGTTAATCATTTGTATGTTTTTTATTTGTTTAGAGTGAACAGGTTGGCGGGACTGGCGTGGGTGGATCCTTTTCGGAGAATTCATCTGTGACAGCGTTGTTCTAGGCTGTTGTAAGGAACACATTCAGAGAATCCAGTGCTTAGCTACTGTTAATATTGTGTCTCAGTCTCATTCCCCCATACAATTAATTTTCGTTTAGCCGTGACGTATTGTAATGCGTTCCATTTGTAGCTGACCTCATTTAAGTGTGTGACCTAGTTATGGTGCGTCACCTTTCATTCTCTCTACATGTATAGTACTTTATTTACGACTTTTGTTTTCGGGTGTGGCATTTTCTGTAGCGTTTTGTCGATTGTTGCTTTTAATGTTTGTCTAAATACTGTTCCTGTGTCATTGTTACTTTTAGTTCATTTAGTTTTGTCACGTGGCGTCCTGTAATGCGAGTACTCACATCATCATTTCATTTACCTGTGCTTTTCATTACCTGAGCTCGTCACGTGTTACAATTATTATATACATATATTACGTCACCCACTGGTGTTACATCTGTACTAGTGAGCTTGTTAGTTAGTAATACTTTATAGCAAATAAACGCCATTTGTCCTTGGTGATAATATTGTCTACATTAAAGGACTTCATGGAATTGGGGGCATCCTTGGGTTTGTCTGAGGACGAGCTCAAGCAATATGCCCAAGCCGAAGTTGCCCACATACGTCAGGAGAGGATTGAGGAACGTGAACTAACAAAACTGTGGCGTAAGGTTTTTATTGGCTCCAGGATCAGTATAGTACTGACAATTACAGAAATAGAATTTCAGCAGAAAATGGTTGAAGTCCTAGTGTCATAGAGAACTACTGGTATCACAAATTAGTTACGGCTGTGAATGATCTGATCTAGCAAAAAATAACCAGTTTTCCAATTATAGGAACAAAAATTATATCAGCTGTGCTGTTCCTCAATTATAGTAAATGTATCAGCTGTGCTGTTAATTAAATATATAAAATTTATCAGCTATGCTGTTTGTCTCTTACTATGCTAATTCACGTTTTCTTCATAGACCGTTAATTGCTGACAATTGCCGACGGAAATGGTACTAATGTGTACTCATCTCTCAAACGTTCTGTCCTTTTTAGTTTGATGCACAAACACCTGCTGAGGATCGTTCCTTTAGCCCACCCAAGACGAGGGGGGACTAAGGATGTAGCTCCGGTACAATCACTGTGCTCCTGCGAAGTTCCAGGCAGCTGGATTGACACGAACATACGACTTCAGGTTGGATGACACGACTAAAGCCTGTAACAAGTAAAAATAGTGGCTAATTTCTGTCCTCAAGCCCAGCTATTTCTATTATGTATGAGATGAGCGTGTCTCAGGTTTCTGCATGTAGGATGAATGACAACATGGCTCAGTATGAGTTAGCAATAGCGAGACAAGACAGGTGTCTACTTGCAAAACATTCTTTCTGATAAATTAATACATGAACACATCCAATAATATAAATTCAATACATGAATACCTCCAATAATATAAATTCAATACATGTGATACAACCGTTTCCTTCCCCCTATAATATACCAGACCCTCTCTGACAAGTGCTATACTGGCTGGTAACATATATCCTAACAATATTGTAGTGTTCAGATGATAGGAGTTATATGAGACGAGGACTGTTTGGTTATATATATATATATATATATATATATATATATATATATATATATATATATATATATATATATATATATATATCAGGTAGGAGTTATATGAGACAATAGATTGGAGTTAGATGAGTCCTAACAATGACTATTTTGGTTATATTTCAGTTGGTTTTATATGAGAAAATAGACTGGAGTTATATGAGACAATAGATTGGAGTTAGATAAGTCCTAACAAGGACTGTTTTGGTTATGTTTCAGTTGGATTTCGTCTTCGTCAATCATATCAGGAAATACAATCATTATACCTTATTCCCCAAGATACAATCAGTAACCTGATACATTCATAGTGAAACAATTTATATTAAATATATACAGGTGTAGGTAGTATAAATGACACACAACAAATACAAACATTTTATATCTGCTGTAGGCCTATTTTCCTACAAGTTTAGAGTAAATATATTTACCCTCTAAGATTTAAACAGGCTTGTTGACTTTAGTGAAGCAAGAGTTCCCGGTCAATGCATGTGTGCAATAAATCAGTCTGACAGCTTCTCTTCTCCAGTCGGTCGTCTAGCTGGCTTCGTGTTGGTGTGTGCGGGATTTTGAATAAAACCTCGCACGTATATATAGGTAGATGCTGGAACTTTTACTGTTAAAGGAACGCTTTTGATAGGTTCTCTGCGTGGCAAGCTGATTGACTATATGCGGTTCCGTACCATTCGCCGTACAATCCGTGACCGAGACGAGTCCCGAAAAAAACAGGGCTTATGCCTGATTTTATTCTGTTTTCCGCCATATTGGGAGACAAGATGGCCGTGACCAAGTACAGAAAACAAGGCTTAGGCCTAATTTTATTCTGTCTCAGAGACTGATGAACGGTGCTCGTTGATTGGCTTAGGGATATTTGTATCTCGACATAGTGATTTAACTAAGAAGTGGGTTTACATACACGTTTTACGACATAGCCCCATCCTTTCCTAGCTGTGACCTGTCATAGCTGACGTGTAAACACCTGCTGTAGTTAATTATTTTGCGTCTATCCTTCCAAAGTAATAGGGTGTCGACTTAAAAATCAGCTCCTACATTGTCTCTTCCCGGAATGTAATTCACGGTAAAGGAATTTGGCGCCATAAGCAGACTCCATCTTAACAATCTCGAATTTAACTTTCTAGACGCAGCCAAGAATGTTAAAGTTTAGTGATCGATTTGGACAATGAAGTGTGTCCCATACAGGTAAGGTGAAAATTTTTCGATGGACCAAATTAGAGCCAAACATTCTTTCTAAATGGTCGAGTAATTCAACTCAGCTGCATTCAGCTTCCTACTGGCGTAGGCGACGGGTAAAAGTTTCTCCGGCAGGACTTTTAATTGCTGCAAGAGAGTATCACCAATACCTATACTGCTAGCGTCCGTCCTTAATACAAATTCCTGTGTGATATCGGGTAGCGTAAGGATGGGTTTGCTGGTGGGTTTTGCTTTTAGCTCTGTGTAAGCTTTTTCACAATCAGCATTCCACTGGATTTTGTCAGTCTGTCCTTTCTTCGTTAAGTTGGTTAATGGTGCACACAGAGAGTTAAAATGGGGTATGTATTTCTGATAGAACCCACATAATGACACAAATGATCTCACATCTTTCTTCGTTTGAGGTCTGGGTGCCTTCTTTAACTTCTCTATATTCTTTGGGTCAGGAGACATATGACCTGTAGAAATAGTGTGACCTAGGAATTCCAACTCCTTACAACCGATATCGCACTTGGTTGGACGTGCAGTCAATCCAGTGGCTCTCAGTCTGTCAAACAACATGGATAGCGCTACTATATGCTCTTCAAATGTGTTTGTAGCAACAAGAATGTCATCCATAAAGTTAGTGATATGTGGATTTTGTAGAGGTTCCAACAATTTCCTCATCATTCTTGAAAAGATACTTGGAGTATTTTTCAGTCCAAAGGGTAGTACATTAAACTCGTAGTGTCCGTCTGATGTACTAAATGCCAGCATTGTCCTATCTTCTGGTTTCACTGGTATTTGGTAGTATCCCTTGCTTAGATCTACCTTCGATAAATACCTAGCCTTACTCAGTGTAGAGAACAGCTGGTTTGTGTCAGGTAATGGGTCCACCTGAGATTCTGTGATCGCATTTAGCTTCCTGTAGTCATTACATAACCTGTGTTCACCACTCGGTTTCCTTAATAGCACCACACTAGAGCTGTGGAGAGTTTCCGACTTTGAAATAATTTTCTCTTTTAAGAGACAGTCAATCTCATCCTTGAGTGCTTGGGCTTGCTATTGTTCAGTCCATGTCCGCAACAATGCTTCCAGTAGACCGTGTATGGGGACGGCTAAACAACAACGTTGCCGGACCCACACCTATTTCTATTGTAAGGGGCAGTATACCGAAGTGGGGCCTGTCTCCATCAATCGTTTGAAACAGCCCTGGTTCCTACCTCCTTTGGTTCGGGTTTGTTTCTGCAGCTTTTTAAATACTGGTTGCTGACTAACCAAATTTTCCAAATGATCCAGGCCATGGTGTTCCGTCAAATATCTAGTCGGGGTGGGATGTCTCTCGTCCTCTCTCTGTACAATACGGAGAGTTGCCATGGTTACTGGTATAACAGTAGACTTGTGATTTTGTTTTCTCTTTATCACTGCATCTACCTGTTGTTTTCTCTTGTGTGTTTTCTTGGTGGGCCTACGTCCGCAACAATGCTTCCCTAGGTCTTGTAACTGGTCTACCCTTCTGAATGAGGTTACCTGGTTACATCCTGAACAGGATTTGATATACCAACTTATGTCTTCAATTATTCCTGGCCAGTAATATCGCAATGCTATGTTTTGACCAGTGGCCCCTTTTCCTCTGTGACCACTGACTGATGTAGCATGCTCTTGCTCCATAATTTCCTCCCTGTATATAAGTCTCCTTTTTTTGCACTGGCAATTTGCCAAAACAGCTTTAATGTCCTGTCTCATCACTCACTGCTGCTCGGATCACTCCTTCCGCATAGCGAGTTCTCACGTTGATTCTTGCTATACGAAGTGTCATGGTGCCGGTTCCTTGCATTGCCCCTTGTATGTCCACAGTTTTTGTGGTAAGTTGATCAGGGTGCATTAGGGTTGCACTCACGACTGAGTCGAATTCCAATCCGAAATCATATACGCATTGAATTTTAGTGCAATTAAATGTCACTTCCTCACAGACAGAGGGATGATGGAGGTCATTCTGACTAACTGCCAGTTCCTTCCTTCTCTTGTTCCCTGTTGTAAGACACGCAGCGAGATAAGGAGGGTTGTTCCTTCTGCAGTCTGCAGTATTGTAGTTACTCATTAGACAAGTTTTACACCACTTTCCTTCCTTTCCGTTAATGTGTCTTATCCCATCTTAGAGGGTTTTTGTCCTTTTGGTCAAATCTTTGTTTGTTTCTTGTGGTATGGCCCTTTTGTTCATATTTGATATAGTGTTGTGATGCTTTGCTCATCAACTCCTTTGCTTGTTTGGATAACTTACATGTTTGGTCTACATACTGCTTTATACACCACTATTGCTCTCATTAACAACAACTAAAGAGGAGACGAACCAACCTGGGTTTATAAATAATACTAACCACGTAACCAACACCTCTGGCGAGCTACAAGCCAGTAATAAAACTTAACTTGGACAACTAAATAGGAAATGTTTGTCAATAAAGTAACATAACAACACAAAATTCCTCTCCAACGGGCACATTGCCAAGGAGTATTTTTTGAGTTTATTTTCTTGTATGAATGATTATCTGCTCCAGTGGGAGCTTAATTGGTATGTTAAGTTGTGAGCTGTGTAAGCTTGCGCTGTGGTAATTTTGCCACAAGCGATGTTGTGAGCTGGAATTCACCAAGCTGCAAGCTATATACGATTGAATGATGCTCATTGAAGTGTGGAAGAGTTTACGTGTTTTGGTAAACATGAATGGAAGACCTATGAAGACATGACATGCAGAGTTCGTCAGAGATGGGAATATACATGCCTAAAGTTACATTTATAAATGTGAGACAAAAACATAAAACAAAACAACCCAAAAATCAAACCTAAGGGTCATCAAGTGTTATATATAGTCTACAATTATGTATGGCGTAGAAGCATAGACACTGAACAAGTAGTTGGAAGAAAGCATTAACTCTTTCCGTACGTAATTATTTTCAGCTCTGGACGGAATTATTTTTAAGCCCCAAAAATTTACACATACATAATTTACGTTTACTGACAATGTGTGTCTAATCATGAGTTAAGTATAACATATTATATATCAAATTAAAGTACATTGGACGAACAATATTAATCCATATGCCTTTCTAGCTAATTTTATGTTATGTTTATGTTATAACAGATAACATATACACGGAAAAAAGATAACTTGAAATTTTGAACAAAAATTTTCGACTTACGTAAGGCTTGTAACATAAATTGTTATCACAATACAGTTTCACTGCTCTCTTTGTGCAGGTAATCCATTTAGAAACACAGAAAAAGTAAGAAAGTTATGGTTGATCACACAATTTGTTCACTGTTCACATATTAGTAACATATCCTGTGTGTTTTTCGGCCATTATGGCAATACGACAAAACACGATTAAAGATGAAGATAAATGTGAAAAAATCCCTTCAAACGCAAATAAAAGACGTTGAAGCTTGTTGAAATTTGCCCAGTTTTGTGTTTACTTCCGTTCGAGATAAATTCCGGGCGGTATAAAATATCAGAATAGAAAGAAACAATGAAATAAATCAGCATCTTTTAAAAGATCTTGCGGTCCCAGCGGTCGGCCATTGCGTCTTTTAAAAGATCTTGCGTACGGAATCAGTTAAGGCTCCTAGAAGTGGATATACAGAAAAATGGGGAGCGTCTCATGGAAAGAGCAGAAATCAAATAAAAAGGTCAAGGACAATCAAGGATTGAAAATAGAATTAATGAAAGAGATCAAACTTAGCTTAAATATTTTGTCCGTTAAACACATAAAATAAATAAATATATAACTTTCTGAAGTCTTTAATGGAAGGAAAAGTGGAAGGTAAACGTGTAAGAGGAAGGCAACGCTTTAAGTTGGAAGATAGAATCAAGAGATCGACAAGAAAGTCTATCGTTGTGGAGAAGGCACCTGATGATGATAAGCAGGTTTATGACTTTGAAGACATAGTGCGGCATATTCAACGTCCAAATATTACGGTACGTATGTGTGATGGTATTGCCTCCCCTGCTTTACAGTAGTGGCACCACAGTGGCCAAAACTCAAGAATATCTAATATGGGCTTAAAAGGTGTCTACCTTCGCACGAGATTACTCTTGTCAGATATGTAAAAAAAGGTTAATGACGCTTCTAACACAAAGTGGTGTCTACAAGTGTTATGATTAAAATTCATAACGATAATGTAAGTATTATAGTTAGCTAGATATGGCTCCTGTTCTGATAATTTTATACGGGCTTACTTACTAATAAAGGAAGTGACGTCATACCGATATGGTGTAGAAGCAGACGCGAAGATTTAAAGCAGAGGTGGGTAATTGTCTGCTAGAGGAGATGCGGCTTGTGTTTGAATGTGAGCTGACTTATGTGTATTGAGCTCCTGCAGTCTACTGTAATTTTCCTGCATCATTCCATCACTAGGGCACCAAGATACTTTGGTGAGGTGTCCCTAGTCTATTCTATTCAGGAATAATAAATAGTTACGAAGATGTTAAGTGTACGATGTGAATAAAGACCGTACGATTGCCATTGACCAGCGTTTGATGGTGAATGGACTGGACGACTGCCTATTACGGCATTTGCCATTGGGCCTATATTCTATTATCATGGAGCTTTGGGTCCAGTACAATAAACTGCGTATTGTAAATTGTTGTCGTAATTTTAATTTGAGAGAAAGAGTCTTAGAAATAGTAGTCCGGTTTAGAGGGTAGAATGATGGTGAAAAAGCTCAGTGATAGAAATGTAGAGAGTAAATAGTTGCTTCACAGAGTGCTGGAGGAGAGTAAAGACAGATTTATTTACGACAAATCGTTTCTCTCAATCACTCTTCATTCTCACCTGGTCAAACAATTATTTGCCAGTTTCCAGACACACATCTGCGCTCACACCGATTTGGTGCTTCAATCACACAGACGACGTGGATACAAACTATATTAAACAAATAGGGGGAAAGTTTGGGCTTTGGGTATTCCAACACAGAAACAATTAAGTTTATGTTGTTTATTAAAGTTAATAAAACAATCACTACAATAATCATGTGTTTACAGCAAAAGTTATTATAAGTACAGAAAAATGCAAATAACAAGGTAGGGAGTGGGTAAAGAAGATTGGTATCAACTAAGCCCATCCCGCTTATTAGACAAAGATAAACCCAGTCCAAATATAGATAGTTATCAGGAACATAGGTAAGTTAACCTAACAGTGAAGTTAATTACTCTGAAAGAGGTGTTTCAAAATTAGGTATGGATGGTAGAAAGAATCCTGTTCTTCCTAATTGTTCTTACCTTTACTAAGCAAATTAAAAGGAGGGGTTTTTAAACAGAGTTAACAAATTATCAACTATCCCACTAAAATGAGGGGTTTTTAAACAGAGTTAACAAATTATCAACTATCCCACTTAAAGGAACAATGCAGGGTATACAGAAAATTATATTACCAGGTAAGCAAGTTAACAAAAAGGGTTACAAAAAAAAAAGATTAAATTTCCTGTCATTCATACACGCGCGTGAGGATCCACACTCATATATTCACACACACTTACCGATTGCAGCATCAGACACTCCAATAGAATTATATAAACAGCAATTATACTCTTGAACTATGAAAAGGTCTGGTACTTCCGTGTCCCGCCCCAGATGTTGCGAGGTTTGCTGATAGCAACTATTCTCACTTATTGCCGGACTTGAAGCCTTAGAGTTATTGTGTTTTATTATATAAAAAAGAGTCTATGGGATGGCACTGACACAATTCGACACAAGGGCGAAAATGAAGTGGTCTCTTTAATCTTCCGCTACGGTAAAATTCCTTCAATGCGTGATGATAGTAACTGACTGGTAAGTTTATTAATCCAGTGAGGAAAAACTTAAGCCTTCACAGTTCAGGAAAATATGTACTCTCTCACAGTAGGGCAGTAAATCAAGTATCGCTACTGGCACGGTTCAACTTCCAGTTTATCTTACAGATTTGTAATTTTAATATGATGATTGTTCTTTAAATAGTCTTGGGTAGGCTTTCTTTCATGTAATTATGATAGCTAGGTCGCATCGAACCGCCACAAGATTAAATTTAAAAAATGTTTCATCAATATGTCTGGAAGTTCTTTAGAGGATTTCTTTATTGCTGGGATTGCAAAGGTTACGATCACTCTGAATGGCAGAAAAAGAAACATGTAATGTACCGGAAAATCCAATAACATTCTAAAACGCGATGAATTTCCCGTTAAGACTATTCATAGATATATATATTCGCGTATTTAATTATGTATTTAATAAAACACTGCGCGAGTTCTAATGGTTAAACCACACATCTATAAATATAGGACTTAACTAAATTTATTAATTATAAATTCCTTCGTGACTTTAAAAGTTAATTTAAGCATTACAGCCTCTATTATCTTTTAAAAATAATATAGCAGATATATCATTACATTTATAACTGGAACTATTGAGATGGTTTAATTTAATAGATTTAAATTAACACAAAATCCAGTGAAATAGAATGAATGAACTAGATCACTGATCACTTTGCGCAATATATATTTTACCGTTTTGCACAGAAATAGAATTCACTGCAAATATATATAAAAATCCAGGGGAAAATCTATAACAAGATTTCAAATATAGCTAGTGCTTCTGTAAAGGTCTGGCCAACGAGTGATAAAGTGTATTTCTACGTGGTCTGTATATATCTAACTTAATTGCAAGATGAGTGGGAAATGAGAAAATTGACACCTTTTTAGATCTCAGGACACTTTTGGGGTTCTGACCGCTAGACTAAAGAGAGATGCCGTCCCTGGTCTTCGTATCTCCGCTCGCTGCTGCGATCGGTTCTGTGTTTAACACCGAGATGCGAAATACCTGTAGGAACTTGCGTCGCTCGTTTCAGGGACCACTACTGCCTTTGATCGTGGCGCTAGTCTTTCCTGAAATCCTCCAGTCTGTGTCCTTGATCGTGGTCGCTGCTATCTGTTTGATTCTGGCGCCGCCCCCTCTGGGCCAAGTTAATGAAAATACTGCATATGATTGCTCAAGAGATGACTATGGGCGTGATTTAATCTCTCCTTAAATCAATGCGATGACCAGAATGAACGGTAGATAAACTGTCCACATATTAATCAGCAAACGTGTGGAACGGTTGCATAGCTAATGAGTCCAGGTGAAAAGAAAAATCCCGTTTGACGAAAGGTTACAATATTCGGGGGGCACTGATGTTATCCAAGGGGTCGCTACGAAGGGTCGTACCATATCATCCAACACTTCAGGGTCACTTCAGGGTCAATGAGTTCGTCTGTCACAATTGTGAAGGAGGTTTTTGTCAGCTCACTGACGTATGCTGACACGTGTTGTTGGACTACCCCTAGTGTGCATTTTGGCCACGGAGACCTTCTCCGAACTTATTTTTATATTACGGCACGCATCAACAAGATGTTCAGATAAGCGAAAACAATGCGGCATGTGAATGAGCACGTTAAATCTAGAATCTGCCGACAACTTTTGTGAAGATTAAGCAATGGTTTACGTTAGCTCATTTAAGTACCTACCTCTGATTAACTAAGGGGAATTCTTATTATTCTGGAATAACTTTGTTTAGAGTGTGTATAGTAAATTGACGGAGACAAACATGAACTAACTTTAAAATGATTAAATCGAAATTAAATTTATAAAATTACAAATAACACAATTTAATAGTCACTTAAGTTTTAACAGTTTGAAAATAATTGTTTAGTTATGGATCAAGAAAAGTTATCATCACGGTCGTGATAGAAGGTAAATTGTTACAAGAAGTTCAAGTGGTATCATATATTGAACTTAGCTGCCAATGACGGTTCTGCTCCTTCTGATGGGTTGGTTCTTTTAACACTGCTCACACTCGTCGCTGGTCAAGATAGTCGGGTGTAGCTCGTTTCCTAGAAATGTCAGGGAGAGTCTACAAAGGTAGTACCTTGTCTTAAAGCTTAGGCCACAGTTCCCCTCTTGTTCCCGAGATAGTACTGTCTGTTGGTACCACCAATAACTATAGTAAAGAATAGAAACGAAACGCTCTTATGAGAACTGCGTTTTCCAGCACATGGTCATGAGTCCCTATCTTCCCATTCTACCATCCCATTTAACTCAGAATTTATCCTGGATGAGAATTAAATTTAATCCCTATGGATAAAACATTATTTACATTTAATTTAAATAGCTTTAGCTTTACATTACATTTAAATGCAAAGATTACTAATAAAGATATATTATGTGTACATATACATCTCCAGTGTTTCGAAAAGTTTGAAATTTCCATTACTTTTAAATGAATATTTTCACATAGACATTTACGCTGGCATGAAAATGTAAGTATTATACTTATAATGTACATCATTTCTGTCATCTTTTTATCCCTGCTAGCAATAAAGTAATCACCAGCCCTTGGCAGTAGTGGTTCCCGAAATCATCATTATATACGCTGAAGTTGCCAGCCTCAAATAACAATGACATCCAGTAACGATTTTTACATATTAAAATTCACATGGCAATATAATATACATGTTAGTTCACATGTTAGTAATGAAATATAGAATGTAAAATCACAACTTGCGTCAATCCTGGCTCACATACTTTTTTGCTCAGATGAATAAAAGAGACTTGAACCGCATCTTACACGCATCTGGGATGTCGTTAATTTAATACGTTCCCTCTCTGACTTTGTGTTTCTTCAGTTTCCAGACAGCAGCTTGCCTTTTTAAATTGATAGAGATTTCCTGTGCTGTTTTTGTAAGTCCTGATAAATACTGAAATAAAAGGTATCCAATCTGATAAAATGGAATTCTGAATTCTTAGCTTCACTCTGGCAAGGACTTGTGCCTTGGCAAGCCATCGTTACAGTAGTTTTGACTGACTGAAAAGTCAGGTTATGTTCACTGCCTTCCCATGCAGTCTTTGTTATGAAGCCCAGATGATCAGCCAATCTGATTTGAATATTTTGCATGACTCATCTAGTGCAAAATTTCAACCATTACTTTTCTGAAAATGGGCTGTAAACATCCGATTGCCCTGTGTACCGACTCATGAACACGTCGTTAACCTCATACGGCTATGTGTGTCAGATGCAACAGATTATTACTTTCGCTAAAGTAATGTCTTATCTGTTGCTTGAGCACACACAATCCGTCTCTTTAAAACCTTGGCGGAGACATACTATTGCAATATAAGTGATTACGCAAATTGCTCTGAGCGATGTACGTGCTAATCTGTGTACTGATAATGGCCGTGCCTGCGATTAACCAACTTAGTTGTCGATAATGTTCTCTCAGCATTTGCTCCTCCAAATGTTAAGTATTATCATATACCAGGAGTGTCAGATAAACAAACAAGAAAGAATACACTGAAAGTAGCGAAATAATGTGGATACAAAGTATCTTCTACAAAGCAGAGACAGAAAGGAAGAAAGTGTGACAATTGAAAGCATGCAATAAAATCCGTACCACAAATGTACCGATTACTGCCGTAGGGAAACAGAGATTAGGAAGAAGAAGGGGTCGCCCCAAAACATTCTATGACAGTATGAATACGTATCTAATGCACTGACGAATACAAAATAACTACATACTACAATACTAACGCAAAGCTCGAACTGAAAGATTTAAAAAAAAGTTGTCAAAGACAAAAATTAGAAATGCACAAGTTTTAAGTTTTATTTCTTTACTTACTTTTACAAAAACAATTTAAATATTAAAATTGCTTTAGATGAAATGCATTCAAAAAGTTAACACGAATGTGGCCTCTAAATACTTATTTTTAGTTTTTACGCGCGTTACCTCCCTGTAAGAAAAATAAAATAAAAACTCGATTAATTCCCGTAACAATTTAAAAAAAAAGCACATGTACAATTCTAACTGGAGCCTCTACTTACGACATGCACGAGAGAGCACTGGCTTTATTCTTTACTTGTTACATTATAGACCTGATAACATAACATGACCTTCACATTCACATCAAGGGTCGTCTCAGTGTTGAAGGTCGGCTATAGTGATTCTCAGATGTCTTCTATCTCTTTCTTTGATAATACATGTGGCTATCTATCTATCTATCTATCTGTCTGTCTGTCTGTCTGTCTGTCTGTCTGTCTGTCTGTCTGTCTGTCTGTCTGTCTGTCTGTCTATCTAGATATCTATCTATCTGTGATAGGGTGGGCGAGATGATGATGATGCTGTTGTGATATGTGATCACTTTTTTGCACACTCGCAACCGACCCGATCAACAATAAAACTCTGATTCTTAAGCACGGGCTGTATTTATTCATACAACCCTGTCAGTGACCCTAACCCACAAAGCAAACATTAAACAAATAAAACAAAGCAAACAAAACATTAAACCAGTAAGCAAACAAACAAAACACCCAGCCAGTGCTCGATTGCTAATCTGAAGACGCAAACAAAACAACGACTAGTTAAAACCATAATAGTTAAATAATGAGAAACACCATGCTCTCACCTGTCAAACTGTCCTTCTACCACGCTACGTGAAACATTCAATTATCATGCACACACACACACACACACACACACACACACACACACACACATGCATGTCGTCCAGTGAGACTAGTGAGGTGTTGTGCATGAGGCTGGCAATCTTACCACGTAACACAAATTGCTACCGAAACCACTACTGCACGAGCATATGTATACTTTGTGCGGTCTCCATGCGGAGGCCAGCCACCCTGATGGCCATATGCTCTATGAGGAGCAGGAAGCGACATAATTTGTACCCAAGGGGACCCACGTGCTCTCATAAATTATCAGACACATAACAATAATTAAAAAATAATGAAATATGCATAAAATAGAATTAAACAATATGTGCAAGCAATACTCTCATTAATGAGAATAAGCTACTACCTCGCAACCGATCCACATCAATATTAATCCCTGCACCCTGAAGCATGTCGTATATGTCGACTGATAAGATTGGGAACTCATCATATAAAACACATTGTTACAGAAACAACCACTGCTGTAGCATAAAAATGCGTCTTGTGGGCTTGTGATGGACACCAGTTACATTGGTGTTTCCATGCTCCGCAAGAAGCAAACAGAGAAACACCTCTGTCTCAAAGTGCATTACGCACAAAGGAGTGGCATTGCGCTCACCAGAAATCTAGATGACTATCCTCACCTCACTCAAAGTAACCCACCAAAGATATACAGTAGTATTATGATCAATTACCGTGAAATACACTAAATTACCCTTACATCAAAAAATAAAATAAAATTACTCTTGACTTAACAAAACTGAATTAAATTCATCACATAAATGAGATTTAACACGAAAACTATCTCTTCCATTACTGAAGAAAATTGCATTAACCTGCCTTCACCCTCGTGTCAATTCACCAAATATAAAATAGCGTAACCTTATAGGCTTACAACGCTTGATAACTAAGCGTGTTATCAAGACTCACTGGCGCCACTTTTATGTAACAGTGCATGATGCTTTTCATGAACACGTGGCTGCCATCTTGCCAACCGTCAATATTATCTAAATTTCAGTCCCTGATAACATCTCTGTCCAGTTCCACGTATGAAATAGTTTCCTACTATATTTGCCTTTCTTGCTCGGTCTAATGAATAAAATAATTGCTACTAAACTCTTATAGCCGCAATCTGGACTTAACACCAGTAAAATCTATCCACACATATTTTCACTCATATATCATTTCAGAAACAAACATAATGTCCTATAATAAATCTCCGTAGGAAACACATTTATCTATCTATTTTAAAAACATGATACAAAATATGTAGAGACCTACATCCCTATAATCTTTCTAACGAATCACCTTTCTACCTAAATTAACTCACGTGTCATGTCTTTGTTCATCTTCTACCCACACAGGGCGTCTCGTTTCGTTTGTTCTCTACGGGCGGCTATTGCTAAATAGGGTCGTTCGCCGGCTTACTCTCTCTTTATATAGGCGCTAGGGCTAATCGCTCAACTTTGTGCGTGCCGGGTAGTAATTGAACCACGCAAATAACACGCGATAAATTCTTTAGAAGGAGCAAAAATACACATAATCAACACAACTATTTCAAGGATTTATTGTGGCCTAGTAATATATCTTCCTCTTGAAGATGTTGTGAAAGAAAGGCACTGAACCACGGAGACAATGACGATGACAAGATAGCGCTGTCAGATAAGTATTCATCTGTCTGCCTGTTTATCTGTTTGTCTATCTATCTATTTATCTATCTCCCTATCTAGCTTTTAGTCTGCCAGTCTCTCCGTCCGTCTGTCTATCTGTTTACCTGACTGTCCATCTCTGCTTGTATGAGTGTCAATGTTACCATCTGTCTATCAGTATTTGTATCTTTCTATCTTAAAAGTAAAAGATGGATTTTGAGGGCGACCTCTTTCCTATCTCTTTTTTACTACGGTAATAATCGGTTACATTTTGGTACTGATTTTATTGCGATTTTTTCCGAGTCGCACCCGTTTCTTTCTCTGTTCACTGTAGCAGATATTTTGGATTTTGCTTCTTACACCTCTCTTAGAGGTAAGTCAACAAGTCTGTTTGTTACCCGTCTCTTCCCTAAACATTTGAAGGAGCAGGAGAATATTATCGAAAACTATGTTGGTTAATATCGTCAGCGGCCGACATCAGACATCAGCTTAACACTAAAATCACTCAGCGTATTTGCTTAATTGCTGATAAGGCCAGTCTGCGCACGTCACAAAGCTGGTAATACGGAATGACACAGTTTGGACAGACAGGACTGACAAGATTACTTTCGATAAAGTAATAAGATGTTACATCTCACACATATTGCTGGGAAAGTTTACCGATATGTTTGTGATTTGGTGCACAAGGCATCGGATGGTTGATTACAATATATGGGAAACGTGACCTTTGCATCACGCACAAAATTATTCCATGTCGGAATATTTTAAAATTACCCCTCCCAACATTTTTGTTTGAAATGATTGAAGCCCTGAGCAGCTCCAAAACAAACAGATGCGGGGGTACGACAAGCATTTAACTTGACACGTTTAAGTGTCATTTTACTGTGAGAATATCTTCCCAAAGACACCAGACTTGCCAATAGTTAGAATAAGGATTCCATCTTATCAGACCAGAAACCTTTAATTGGAGTATTCATAAGGACGTGCAAAACAGCCCAGGAAAACTATATCAATTAAAAAAGGAAAACCGAAATATATGAGGAAACTGAGTCATGGAGGGAATTATCTTATAAAAGTAACGACCCACAAGAACACGTGTAAGAGGCCTACTCTAGTGCCTTAATTTCATTTATCTGAGCAAGACGTCTGTGAGCCAGGTTTGGCGTAAGTTGTCATTTTACATTCAATATTTTTCATTACTAACATGTGACCTAATATGTATATATTACCATGTGAATTTTAATATGTGAAAATCGCTAGTGGATTTCCAACTCATTTGCTGCTTGCAACCTCAGCATATAGAATGATGATTTAATGAACCACCACTGCAAGGACTGGTGACAGCTTTATCGCTAGTTTCTTAAAGCGAACTAAAAGCATAAGGTAGTCCCAAGTTCCATATGGAGCAGGAGGAGACAGTAAAAAGAAATGAACTTTTCAGTCAATGTAAATGTAAATAAAAACAGATTCAGTTTATATTGTTAATACTTTTCAAACAGATACCATCAATAAGATAAAAGGCAGGAAAAACAAGAAAGCAGATTTAAAAACAAGCAAAACCAGAAGTTCCAGACCAAAGGCTCAAGAAGTGTACACAGAAGCAAACAAAGAAGTAAAAAGAAGTATCAAAAGAGACAAGAGGAAGTATATTGAGGAGTTGGCAAGAGAGGCAGAAGATGCTGCAGCCAAAGGAAATATGAGAGAACTGTATAGCAGCACAAAGAAGCTAACAGGAAAATACAAGCAAACAAGTTGCTTTATAAAAGACAAGAATGGAAAACTGCTCAGCAATGTACAAGAGAAAATGACGAGGTGGACAGAATATTTTGAGGACCTTCTCAATAGACCAGCTCCGCATAACGCCCCCCCCCCTCCCCCCGGACATCCAGCCAGCAGAAGAAAAGCTACAAATTAACGGTGAAAGACCGACGAAGGAAGAAATAAAGAAAGCCATTAAGCTTCTAAGAGATGGAAAAGCGTCTGGACATGATGGCATTCCAGCATATGACATCAAAGCAGATATCGACACGGTTACAGAGATCTTATATAAATTACTTGGTAAAGTCTGGGAAAAGGAAGAGATACCAGCAGAATGGAAGGAAGGATATCTGGTTAAGTTGCCTAAGAAGCGAAATTTACAAGAGTGCACACATTATAGAGGAATAATGTTACAATCAGTGCCAGGAAAAGTATTAAACAGGATTATCTTTGAAAGATTAAAAGAGTCCATAGACAAGAAACTGAGAGATGAACAAGCAGGTTGTCGACAAAACAGATCATGTACAGACCAGATAGCCACTTTGAGAATAATAGTTGAACAAAGTCTGGAATGAAATTCACCACTATACACTGGATTTGTGGACTACGAAAAGGCATTTGACAGTGTAGACAGAGAATCACTTTGGAGATTGATGAGGCATTATGGAGTTCCCCTGAAGATCATCATCATCATCTCATCTCAACCCATAACCCGTCATGGGTCGTAGGGGTGCCATGGTGGAAGCATCAGCAGACAGGGTCCTCCACTGCTCTCTATTCTCAGCAATGCGTACAAGTGTGGAGAAACCGTGTTCTGCCCATTCTTTGATGTTATCAGCCCAGGATTTTCTTTGCCTTCCTCTTCTCCGTTTACCTTCGACTGTTCCCTGGAGGATCGTTTTCGAAAGGGAGTCATGACGAGTTACATGCCCAAACCAGGCAAGCTTTCGACGTTTCACTATTGACAAAAGTGGTTCTTGATGGCCTGCATAGGTGTTTATCTTCTCTCTAACATAGACATTTGTTTTGTGCTCTTTATAGCAAATGCGCAAAATTCTTCTATAACATTTATGCTCGAAAGCCTGAATCCTTCGCTCCGTATCTGCAGTGAGTGTCCAGCCCTCACACCCATACAAGAGAATAGATAATACAAGTGATTTGTATAATTTGATCTTCACAGGAAAACTGATGTTACTTTTCCAGATCACATTCAACCTTGTCATGGCAGCTGAGGCCATCTCAAGTCTTGTCTTGATTTCTTTATTTGATCTTCCATCACTACATATAGTGGACCCTAGATATTTAAAGGTGTTAACTTCTTCTAACGTTTGCCCATTTAACGTAATGTTGGTCGGAACATGTTTCTGAAGATCATTAATTTAATAAAGAAAACATATGAAGACATGACATGCAAAATTCTTCATAAAGGACAGTTTACAGAACCGTTTGGGATAAGAACAAAAGTGCGACAGGGATGCCTCTTGTCTCCATTTCTTTTCTTACTAGCAATAGACTGGGTAACATCGACAACACACAACAGAAATAGAATCCAGTGGACTCTGACTAAGCAGTTAGATGATCCGGATTTTGCTGATGACTTACTCTTCTGTCCCATAACCGTAATCAGATGCAGGACAAATTGAAAACACTCGATGAGAGGTCACAGCAATTGGGTCTGAAAATACACAGGGAAAAGACAAAGATAATGAGAATAAATGCAGGTAATGATAACAGGGTTGAACTTGAAGAAGCACCAATACAAGATGTAGAATCGTACACATATCTTAGCAGCAATATAGACAAAGTTGGAGGGACAGACAGTGATATCAAAATAAGAATACAAAAAGCAAGACGAGCTTTCATTGCATTGGGAAATATGTGGAGATCACGAGAAATCGGATCCATCACGAAAATAAGAATCTTCAACTCAAATGTGAAGTCAGTCCTATTGTATGGCTCTCAGACATGGAGAACAACAAAGACAACTACCAAAAAGCTAATGACTTTCATTAATGGGTACTTGCGTAGAATAGAGGGATTAAAAAGGTATGAAAAGGTTAACAACGTGGAACTGATGACAAGAACTACACAAGTGCCAGTGGAAAAAGAGATGAGAAGTAGACGATGGCGATGGATAGGACACACACTGAGGAAACATGTTGATAGCATTACAAGGCAGTCCTTGTTCTGGAATCCCCATGGCAAGAGAAGCAGAGGTAGACCAAGAAGCACATGGAGAAGAGAGCTGGAAACAGAGGTGAAAAAGATAAGGAGAACGTGGAAAGAACTTGAGATGATGGCACGTGACAAGAGGACTTGGCATGTGTTTGTTGAAGGCCTATGCTCCTTTGGGAGTGGAGGGTTATGAATGAATGAACTATTAACCTTTTTATTTTAAATGTAAAATAAGGATAAAGCTATTCAGTTTAAATGAAAAGAAATTTTATCTCGAGGGATTAATTTTAATTCTCATCGAGAATAAATTCTGACGTATATGGGATGGTAGAATAGGAGAAAGAGGACACTTAAGCATGTGTCAGGAAACGAAATACTCCAGAGATCGTTTCGTTTCTATTCTTTTACGATAGTTGTTTGTGGTGTTACCAGTGAAGGTACTAATCCCTGGAACAAAGGGAGGGTAGATGTGGTCTGACGCAGAAACGCGGGACCAGCTTGGCAGTTACTCCTTGATTGTTCTGAGAACGTGCTGCACCTTTAAGCTTAACCAAAGACGTGAGAACTCCTGTAACCTATCTGCACAGAGCCCATCATCGGGAGCAGAAACTACTATTGGATGCTAAGTGAAACCCATAAGCTGCCAAAGTGAACGTTTTTCATAAAATCTAATATCATTCAATGATGAACATTTTATTTTAAACTATTCAGTTATTTTAACCCTCGTTAAAACTAATTGATTATTAAACTTATTACTCGTAATTATACAAATTTAACTTTGATTTAATTATTTAAAATGTACTGCATGTGTGTCTCAGTCAATTTACTAAACACACTCTAAACAGAACTATACCAGAATAATAAGAATTCCACTAAGTAAATCAGATTGGGATCTTGACGAACTGAAAAAAGTAATTGATTAATCCATCACAAACGTTGTTCTTCAGATCAAAGAATTAACGTTCTCGCCAATGCAGCATTGTTTTCGCTTTTCTGAATATTGTGTGGAAACTCCCTCGGGATAGAAGCATCATTACCTTTCTATCTACAACTCTGCCAAGAGTAATCTTGTGCGAAGGTAGACACATTTGGCGACCCACTTTAGATACTCATGAGTTTTGGCCACTGTTGGACCACTACTGCAAAGCAGGGGATGCAAGGTTGTACTAATCTGGGACTGCAACTGAGAAATATAAAAATAATCTAGTGAAATCGGAGACACATATAAGACTGCATCGCATCGTCAAATTAGCAACTCCCAGGATCCAGAGAGACATCGGACAAATATTCCAGAATTAAAAGTGATAGATTAAAGAATCTGGGCGTTTTTGTAACTTAAAAGAGAGACCGCAATTTTAAATACCAACACTGGAAACTTAAGGAATCAGAGCACCAGTCATAAGAGAAATAATAAAATTTCCCCTACCAAGTGTTCGAAGCATCTAATCAAAGTGTCTATGTCAATTCTATTGTGCCAGGTGATTGTTTCCCAAGTAATTTGGGGTACGTTGTGAACATTTCAGTACCAAATTAAGTCTCAGTGAAGACAATTTTTTTTAAAGCCTCGCTGAGTGAATAAGATTCTGGCCAACCTGTTAGCATATCCATTATATGTAGTATGTATTTAATCCCCATTAATGTTGTTGGATAAGGTCCAGATAAATCCATGCTGATCTTCTCCATAGTATAATTTTAGCGTGTCCATCTCTTGAGTGGGATAGTTCAAAGCTCTCAAGTTCCGTGTTTTACATGTGATGCACTGGTCCACATACGGTACTATATCACTGTTCATCATGTACCAATAATATCTCTTTTTAATGACGTCCAACGTCTTGTCTTTCCCCATGTGACCGTTATTGTCATGATAAGCCTTGAGCACTTTCTTTACAAGATGTTTTGGAATATATTTCCTCAGCAAACAATCTCCTTTTGGGTTAATGTATTCCGTCACACTATCAAGAGGGTTTATCCTCGAAGTTCTTCGCTTCTTTATCCTTATTCCATATCTTTCTTTTCATCCGTCTAATCTCTGGATCTTTGTCTTGTTCCTTCTTGAAGTCGATAACTTTCAGTTGTGAATCTTCTTCCGAATAATCTTCTCCCGTCCCCGATATTGACTGCGTCTCCATTCTGTTAGAATTTATGATGTTGACCTGTTTGAATCGATCATCTATCTCTGGCGTATCATCTCCTTCTATTGTCATCCCTTTCTGGTATGGTATCCTTGACAATAGATCCGCGCATGTATTGTGGGTACTTGTGATGTACTCTGTTTTCATGTTATAGCTTTGTAGATTCAACGCCCACGTTTGCAATTTCTTTGGCTGATCTTTCGCTTCGGTTAACCATGTCACTAGTGGCTGATGGTTGCAATGGTTAACGCCCATTATGCGTTCTATTCTTAGGACATTCTATCTTAGAGACTATAAACACCATTACCCCGCCCTCCCCGTTTTCAGGGACAAGTCGCTGGCGAAATTACGTGCCTGACAGCTAGCCAATCTCCTCCCTTTTTATAAAAAAAAAAGGAAGACATTTAAAGATATGAATGCTGTATTGATAGTGCTTGAAACAAAGACAGGTAGGCGTGGCTAAATCAGAAATTAAACAGATGGCAGAATGCATGGCTGTATGCGCAATAATCTGGACATGCTAATTTAAGGACACACGTGGAACCCAAGTTTGCGATTTTGATTTTAACAAAAAGAGGGGCGCCGGTAAGATTAAAGTGTAGCTTCAACTTCATCTGTCACAGTAGGCGATCCCTTTCCTGTGCACCTAACACATTCCAATGTGGCATGGTGGTGGCAGCACTAGAGATAAATGCCAGGTTTATGACACCATGTGTATCCCCTGGTTTATTTGTCAGTCTAATTGGGTGTCCATCATTCAAGATGGTAAGGCTCATGTTAAGTACTGCCTGGCTCAAAGCTATACTATGCCTATTTTCTGTGATGTTTCCCACTACTTGGATACAGCAGTAATATCGCCAGCAAACACCTTATGTTAGAATCTTCAGACAATTCCGCCAGTAAATTCAAACTACTCTCTTCTGTAAGATGGTCGACATAGGCATATAAATTGTAGACTCACCACTACTGAACGCCTATATTCACAGCAATCCCCTGCAATTCCGCATCCTCACTAGTTTGGCAACTCATATCCAGCAACGTATGAAGTAGCTCATGTTTTACATATATAGCTTGCCCTCGTCTACCAGGCCCACATGGATTGGAGTAAGATCTGTTGCCTGGACAATTGATAACACTATTGGCTTATATAATTGTCTCATGGATCATGAGGATATCGAAATTGTAGATGATTGTTTGTATAATGGCTGCCCGTTGATTGGCACTTCGACGATTCCGGCATCATATATATGCACATACTTCATCAAGAGGCGATCTGCTTTCTTTTTGAACTTTCTCTTTCCTGCCCTTCCTTTTCTCTCTCTCTAACTTTTCTCTCCCCTAACTCTCCTTCTGCATTTGTATTTCCTCATTTCATTTGCTGCAGGTATCCACGACAAAGCTCCCGCGATGATTCCGGATAGTTAAAGTACTCATGGTGTATTGGCAATAAATGTTGGACTTCTTCGGTCACCTCGGTAGATTAACCATACCAGGGAAGAGGCAAGGAATGCCTTATAGAGTAAATCTGCCTGTTGCCGCCCCGCTCGCCCTCCAGACAGCCAATGTTCGCGACTGCTTACCCAGCAGTCGTTCAGTCTCTCGGCAAATTGGTCCACCTTAGTCTTGGAGTCATTTATGTGACAGTGAGGTTTGTTACCCCAGCATTATTCGTGCCAATGAGCTAAGGTCATACATTTTTAGTAAGACCAATGACAATCATTGACGGTGACAAGAGCTCACAACACTGTCGAGCTAACGATATGTTTAGATTTTAAAAGAGAGCTTTTCCAGATAGACGACCTCGGAGAAGATTGTGTTTTTACTTGTGAGTTGTGGAGAAGCCATGTTTATGAGCATTTCATCTATGCAGAACGACATAGGTATTTCTGAGTGTTAGTTCTTGCAGTTATTCAGAATGAAGATATAGCGTGATAAACTTATTGTTATTATTCATACGACAGAATATAAGCGGTAGCTATATTTCTGTACTAGGAGGAAGACTATTTAAAGTAGTAACACAAGTAAGTACATCTCGATTTAATTCTGTCCCCGGCTAGAATTGATTTTTATTAAAGGAAGAAAAACCAAGAAACATCCACAGATGTATTGAAGTTTCATTATCTGAAGAAAATAGCATCTTTGAGTATTATAGGTAAAAGGCGCAACTACTTGTACTGAAAAGTTGTGGAAGCAAAGGTCAAAGTGACCTAGATCGTGAGTTGCACGCGATTTTTGGGTAACTCACACAATTACGGAGAGAGAAAGAAAAATACGGTCACTACGGTAAACTACCTTTACAACAAAGAATATTGTCTTGATTTCCAGCTGCATTTGTTTATTTATGTATTTCTGTAAATAAACCTTGTTATATGACTCAGCCGAGTTATGCAGATTTGTCGTATTGAATGCAAAACTACAACATGGTTAGTAAGTACACCCCTATGCACCTTAACAACAACTAACGAGAGAAGAACGAGCCTGGCGTAACCATACAAGAATCTACATCTCTAGCGGACCGCTAGTAATGCAATTGACGGACATTGACGGAAAGAAGATATAATACCAATATAACACGGTCACATAATATTAATTGGCACCGTGACCAACTCTCGAGGTCACCCATATCGCAGAAAGACGACCATACATAGGATAGATGTATAAGAATGGTACCCATAACATACGAACGACCTCAACGAAACTTGTTGAAATATTGAAATGGATTCTAATCATGACCAAGTACTACAACAACAACAAATGTTGCCCAGCAACAACAACAACAAATATTAGCCCAACAACAGGCCAAACAGATAGCACAAATGCAACATCAAATACCATTGATTAACCTTGCAATGGTTCCCTTACCTTCGGAGTTGAACCACAATATGGCAGCATTACAGCGCATTACTGACACGGTCAGTAATGTAGATCACTATGCAAAATATACCTAAAATTCGCTCAGTGATCAGCCTTTTTGGTAGAGAGCCAGGTTCGAATCACATCCTGAAAACGAACCCATGGAAATGGGCCATTCTTGTCAACAGTCGAGAAGGAATGAACGTTATAAAAGTCACCTTCACCACAGACAGGACCACCAACAGTACGAGTATAGAAATATTGATTATACACTACCACCCAGACCACAACAGATTCATAATGTATCCCAGATACTTTGTTACAATTGTGGTAAGCCAAATCATATTGCCATGGCATGTCAAGTAAGACCCAACAGCAACAAGGTAAATAGTGTCTCCAAGCACTGGGATAGCCTCAACAACAGAACAAGACGTATAGCCGTCAGAAACTTCATAGATGAAATAAGAAAAGGAACAAAGTGGCAGATAAACAATGTGACAACAAGAAGTGAAAAACAATGTAGCATCACATTAGACAACGGACAGGAAGTACACATATGTCCAATATGGTTTGAAAAGAGCACCAACATTGGGAATAGTGAGAATGTCAGACGACCACTTCGAAATCTACGAACTATAAACAACGTACAGCTGAAAATAGATGCAGCGACACAAACAGAGAATAGAGCTACCTTGTGTTTCAGCACACAACAGGGACCCAAATATCAAGACGAAGGAGGGAAAAAGCAATGCAGTGTCAAGAAGAAACAAAGAAGCAAGAACTTATCACAGGAATAACGTGAGAGTCTACCCGCACTACACAAAAACAGTACATCGGTGTTCACAACGTTATTCACATGATCACAACCATCATTCCCTACACCCTCATCAGCTCCCTACATACTCCCCGCGCGACCCCTGTCGCAACCCCAGTGATTATGTGAAGCGGACATTTGATGACAGAAGACATACCATGGAACCCAGAGAAAAAGATCACCAGATAGCCCATCGAAATGCCATAAATAGCATACAGTCATCCCCACCAATACCGAAACATGTATATTACAGATCTGAACAGCCCCCGACCAGTGAAGCAGAATCAGATTCTGAGTGTGTGTATTACACTACTGATATAGAGAACGATATAGTACTTTAATCACCACGACAAGTAAAGTCAATTACACTGACAAACAACATTTTTCTTTCTTATATAAGATAAAGTGTTCTTAGGTCAGTTTCTTGCGCTGATTTCAAATCTGAAACCCGTTTATCTCTATCACATCGGGTTCTTAAGATATTTGTGAATAAATATATTTTTGGGAAAAAGTTATCTGCTCCGTTTCATTTTTACTATATAACTTATTAAAAATTAATAAAATGCAAAATAATTCTACTTTTTATACTGCTAAAAGATGCTTGACATATGTTACGCTATTTTTCAAATAGTTACTGTATTTTGAAAAAATTCTGAGCGAAATATGGCTTCTAGAAGTTGTAGAAATTCGGCTGATCTGTTCTGTTACGTGTGCGGATATTTTACCGATCGTGTTCACCAGAAAAACTTTACACCATTACTAAAGAAAGCATATGAACTTTATTTCGAATCGAAAGTTGATGATGCAAATAAATCTTGGAAGCCAAATGCAGTTTGTTCGACTTGTGCAAATACATTGGCAGGTTGGTTACGAAAATCGCCGAAGCATAAGTCGATGCCTTTTGGAGTGCCAGTAATATGGCGTGAACCGACAAATCACGCTACTGATTGTTACTTCTGCTTGACAAATATCCATGGTTTCACTTTTAAAACTAGAAAGTCTGTGGTTTATCCAAATATTCAATCGGTTTCGAAACCAGTGCCTCATGATCCAATCACGTGTCCGATCCCAGTTCCACCAGAACAATATCCGTTGGACGTGAATGAACCATCAGAAAGTGATAGTTTACCTGCTTTTGAAACTAATTCTGACTTGGATTATATACCAGTGAATGATGGTGTTCACTTAATTAACCATTCAGAACTTTCAGATCTAATACGTGATCTCGCTCTTATCAAGCGGAATTACTCGGTTCGGGACTCAAAGAATGGAATCTTTTAGCGCCCAATACTCCGATATCTAAATTTCGTCATAGACACAAAGAACTTGTTCAATACTTTGAGATGGATGATGACATTTGCTATTGCAAAGATATAAACGGTCTAATGGTGCAGCTCGGTCATGAGCACATAGTCAACGAATGGCGACTTTTCATCGACTCTTCCAAGACTAGTCTAAAAACCGTGTTATTGCATAACGAAAATTTATTTTCATCAGTTCCAGTCGCCTACTCTGTTCACATGAAAGAAACTTATGACAATATGGCTATACTTTTGGCAAAAATAAAGTACAATGACTACCAATGGCGGATTTGTGGAGACCTAAAGGTCATTGCAATTCTCACGGGCATGCAGACTGGGTATACTAAATTTTGTTGCTTCCTATGTGAATGGGACAGCCGCAACAGACAGCAACATTATGCAAGAAAGGTGTGGCCTATCAGGGATCGTATGCAGCTCAGGCATAAAAATGTAATACACGAGCCATTAGTTAACAAAGACAGCATCATTTTACCACCGTTACATATAAAGTTGGGGCTCATGAAGAATTTCGTAAAAGCGTTAGATAAAACAAGCAACGCTTTCACTTATCTTCGAGAAAAGTTTCAGCAAGTTAGCGATGCAAAGACAAAGGGAGGTATCTTTGTAGGACCTCAGATTAGGAAAGTTATTGCAGACAAACAATTCGAGAACTTGTTACATGGTAGTGAACTTGCGCATGGATGGCATTCAAATCGATCGTCGATAACTTTCTGGGAAATCACAAATCTGTCGACTATGTGCATACTGTTAAGCAGTGCATAGATGCATACAGAATTATGGGCTGTAACATGTCCCTCAAAATCCATTTGCTCGATTCGTATCTTGACTTTTTCCCTGACAACCTTGGCGAAGTCAGCGATGAACATCGAGAACGATTCCATCAAGATATCGCCGTAATGGAGTCACGTTATCAAGGACGGTGGAGTGTGACCATGCTTGCCGATTATTGTTGGATGCTTCATCGCGATATACCACAAGCCATTCACCGAAGAAGGTCGACTGCAGAGAAATTCAAGCCTACATAACTGTTATACTTCTTGTACGAATGATGTTGTAATACTGTATGCGTTGTTAAAAAAACTTCAATTGCATATTTCTAGAGATCCCGACCTGATAGAGAAAAACGGTTTGCAGATTTAAAAACAGCGCATTAAAATTGACCAGAAAAACATAGAAATGTTAGAGAAAGAAAAAAAAAATTTTTTTTTTGTTAGCCAGTGTTATCGATACTTTAAGCACTTCTAGAAAATCAGACAGTATAGATGGCGAACCCCAAATCGACATCACGTCGACAGCCAACAAAAGACGAGATACGTTGTCATCTTAATATTCACCACCTATCGCAAAGTACAGCGAGCAACATGTAACACAGCTACCATTTCTTTGCCTACGCAAGCTTACGATAGCAGACTCTCGAAGCGAGAAATAGCGCTCTTAGAAATCGCTAAACTACTTTAAGTTAGCGAAGGCGTTCCCTCTTCACAACGCCCAACATATATGATACTCCCTCATCATAGTATCCAACGTAGTACGTGCTCTTCTCTACACAGTACGTGACAGTGTTTACCAATTTTATGTTTTCCCCTTTACCATATTTAACCTTAATACAAAGTGCAAGAGTTACGCATGCACGCTTCTCGAACTATGATGACCTTTCAAGCTCACGCAGGCATGATAAAACTTTATCGCATACCCTAAATTTTTTTCTCGCACCAGTGGATTTATAGGTCAGTTTCAACCAGCTCATTAACTGCAACCATCAACACAATTTTAAACCCCACCGCGCTGTAACCCAGATTTTCATCACGCTGACGTGCTTTAGTAGAACATTTAAGACATCGCAGAAAATGCTGTATTAAACAGTGACGATTAAAACCCCAGCACCAGAGACTAGAACATTGTAACATTTTACTATTGTAGCACAGAACCCTGTTCATTCCAACAGAGCATACTTAGAATGATTACCTGATGAACAAAATTACTTTAATTACAAGCATTTATGGCGGCATGCCGATTGAAGGACACTGTTACTAAATATCTATACGATACTAAGTAAATTGTGTTGAGTCTTATGGGGACTGACTTAATTATGTTCATTTTTCATGATTGTTGTAATTTTTTTTCTTTCTCATATATGCAGAGTTTTGAGTTCTATGAGATTGTTAGGAAGACATCAACATATATTTTTTTTTTCTTAAACCGTTTTTATTGATCGAACTCATAATAGATCATTGTTCTGAGCAATAAGAGAGTTGTTCTGACAGACCCCTGACTAATAACTCAGACTGTAGTGTGCATTCACAGCCACGATCTGTCGGGCACAGTAAGCAGCCAATACTGTCATCTATTTCTTTTACCTCTCCCTAGTTATCCAGGCTACCATCGGTCGACTTTGCTCGTTTGAATTGCTTTTTTTAGTTCTATTGTTAACACTGTTGTCTTTACTGACATACACAGTTAAGAAGGAACAATTGTAAATAAAAAAATTTTTCTTTTTTCTTTTAATTTGGTGTTTTGAGATATGTTGCCTAATTTAGGTTTAGTATATATGCTTGTCTACGAACAACCATCAACAAACTTGTACGTATTATTCGCTTTACTGAAAATAAAATGCTATTATATAACCACGTACAAGTCAGATCAATTTGAAATCTTTAGTATATCCATTTACTTGTACAACCGATATATCAAGAAGAAAAAAAAAGAATAGCATCCCATTATAATATGGTCACTCAGACGAGTGTTATAGACACATTATATACTGAAAAAACCACGCATCAGAGTGGCAGGATAGTCTCTACGTTGTAAATATTTTTTGTTTTACTATGGCAGTTTTGTTTCCACGCCATAAGCAGTTATTACTCATGTGTGTATACCAGTTAATCTTTAAGTTCAGACATGTTTAGTTTCCTAAACATTACTGTTTAATAACTAGCTCACACAGTGTACCCAGGTTCAGGATTGCTGACTTTTTTTAAAGCCAAGCAGTTCGTATATATTAGGTGTATGTTCACCTTATATAATTACTGTTAAGGTTTTGTTATACAGTTGGTTTATTTATATTCTAATGATTTTATGCAGGCATTTATTAATGTATATATACATGCGCAAAACATCTACGAGAGCATCTGTTTAGCGAACATGTTCGTGTAGCGAATATTTCAGGTTTTATTTTTTTAGCAGATTTTGTTGTTGTTAACATTTTTTTTTTTTTTGGTTAATAATTTTTTTTAAGGGTCTTTGATTTTTTTGTGATAGAGTGCAAATGTCTACCGACGGGATACATTTGTGTGCCCCGGGACCCATATGTGACAGTGAGGTTTGTTACCCGAGCATTATTCGTGCCAATGAGATAAGGTCTTACATTTTTAGTAGGACCAATCACAGTCATTGACGGTGACAAGAGCTCACAACTCTGTCGAGCTAACGATAAGTTAAGATTTTAAAAGAGAGCTTTTCCAGATAGACGACCTCGGAGAAGGTTGTATTTTTACTTGTGAGTTGTGGAGAAGCCATGTTTATGAGCATTTCATCTATGCAGAATCACATAGGTATTTCTGAGTGTTAGTTCTTGAAGTTATTCATAACGGAGATATAGCGTGATAAAATTTAGTGTTATTATTCACACGACAGAATATAGACGGTAGCTATATTTCTGTACTGGGAGGAAGACTATTTAAAGTAGTAACACAAGTAAGTACATCTCGATTTAATTCTGTCCCCAGCTAGAATTGATTTTTACTAAAGGAAGAAAACCAAGAAACATCCACAGATGTATTGAAGTTTCATCATCTGAAGAAAATGGCACCTTTAAGTATTATAGGTAAAAGGCGCAACTACTTGTACTGAAAAGTTGTGGAAGCAAAGGTCAAAGTGACCTAGATCGTGAGTTGCACGCGATTTTTGGGTAACTCACACAATTACGGAGAGAGAAAGGAAAATACGATCACTACGGTAAACTACCTTCACAACAAAAAATATTGATTTGATTTCCAGTTGCATTTATTTATGTATTTCTGTAAAGAAACCTTGTTATATGACTCAGCTGAGACATGCAGATTTGTCGAATTGAATGCAAAATTACAACACAGTTAGTAAGTACACCCCTATGTATCTTAACAACAACTAACGAGAGAAGAACGAGGCTGGCGTAACCATACAAGAATCTACATCTCTAGCGGACGGCTAGTAATACAATTGTTGGACATTGACGGAACGAAAGTATAATACCAATATAACCACACGGTCATATTCACTAATGACTCAGTTATCATTTGTGACCGCTTGGCTTTTCACGCTAGCATTATCCCTCCTCCTTCCACGCTAAGCATTTATATGTGCTATAATATGCTACATGTAAGAATGACAGACCTTAAAAGCAAATAAGACGTTTTTACACAAAACGCAGTATTCATTCAAAGCTCAGTTGGCAGTTACTGCTCTGACAGGGCAAACGTAGGTCAGTCCCAGATAATAATGAATGGGTTTTATAAGCGCGAAAGGGGGAAATGAATGTTTGTGTGATCTGGTTTTTTTAATCCAATTCTTAATTTGGAAAAGATCACACGTGAAAAAAAGTCGAAATAACAGAATGTCGTGTGCAAAAAGGTCGAAAAGCTGAGGAAAGGAGTGCAAATGTAGATTATTGTACCGTGTGAAAAAAGGACGGGTCGTGTGAAAAAAGGCGGGAAGAAAAAAGAAATAGTATAAATAGAAGAGTTGTGGGCAATAAGGAGGGATTTCAGGATTTATGATTATAATGAAACCATAACTTTAGACTAGAGGATTTTTACAGATAGCGTTAGGTGAACTTCGTCTTTGAGGATACCAAGACAAGTTTTTGAGTAGACAAATCAGTATATTATTCTATTTGGATATAAATATATTATTCTATTTGGATATACATATATTATTCAGTTGGATTACATATTTTTTCATCTTGGATAACCAATCATCAGTGTGAAATTTACAGTGTTTGTCTAATGACATCAATAAACTCTAACTGAATTTTTCTACATTGCTCTTTGTGGAACTTTACAGTAATTTCTTTTGGATATACGTTGTTGTGCTGAAACTGTTTTGCTTATTACCAAACTTAAAGGGAAGAACATTCCTGGGTTGAAAAATAAATATTAAAAGGTCAAGTATCACCATCTCTGGCGGAAGGCCAGTTAGCACTTGAACCACCACAACATATGAAGGATTAACTCTGACTAAATAAAATCAATAAAACTACTAGTGGCGTATAAACATTACACGGCCACACATTTGACCCTTGACCTGGGAGTGGAATGATGGGTGTCAGAGCATATACCACTCATCAGTGAGTTCTGCACACCACATTTTTATTGTTCCACAGGCTCCAAGATCCTCTGCCAGTTTAGTTTAGACCCCGAGAGGGGCCGTTATCCATGGCGCACAACGAGGATGTATTGCAGAAGTCTTCCACGAAATTCCGTAGAAACAAGCAGTAGACTTATGAAACTTCACACGTTTTGCCTTGTGGCTAGCTGGCGCCTCTAGTGATAACAGTGAGGTTAGCCCCACCTCTGTCACCGTGGACTTAACTTCCTTTCATGCCTGTGAGTCGAACCCACTGCGCCACAGTAAGTAAGTTCAAATTACTTTCTTCTTATGTGTGAAGTCTCACTTAAAATGTTACATTGGTTGAAGATAGTACTGCCAAGATTGATGTTGACAACTGCGTATTTTTCTTCATAGATATAATGCATGGCGTAAACGTAACGCCCCCTCCACAATGAAAATACATGTTGTTTGAATGTTTAAGGTCGTCAATCAAATGTTAGATTTGTACGATCAACTGTCGTGTCTATATTCTTCTTCTTCTTCGTACACCGTCAGACGTCTACTTGAATGTTGTCAAAGAAAGCAGTAGTCAGTTTGAGGCTATTTGAATCTCCGCAGGGCTTTTGAACAAATGGTACTCGTGTCGGCATATGCGCTATCTCTGAAGCAGATGTTCAGCAGCATTTTATCAGTGCCACAGTTACACGGATCGGTAGTTCTTATCTTTAGCTTGTTGAATAGATGGTATCTCATTCTGTTGTGGACAGTGCAGAGTCTGAAGATTACCACTTGTTCTCTTCTATTCAGCTGGTAGTATGCATCATTTTGAGTGTGACCGGGATGCTCTACATGTCTATATAAAGCAAAAGAAAAACAACACCCACACCGACGAGTGCCTTACATGTTAATAATAAATAGAGCAGTAGCAAAGATAGATAAGGCTATATATATATATATATATATATATATATATATATATATATATATATATATATATATATATATATATATATATATATATACACGAATACTGTTGTTGTCTCCCACCATCAGCCTCAGTCACAAACAGGAGACAACGATATTTATTTATACAGCCCATACAGTGTAAGAGCCAGCAATTTCAAAGAGTAAGCAAACAAGCATGGTCAAAAATGAGCGAGAGGAGAAATATATATGTCTTCAAGTGAACCCACGTGCTCTCCTAAACCATTGTACACCCTTCCATTCTATGACAATAATTACATAATAATAAAAATAGACATCAGTAGCCATAAAAGTAGAAATTAAAATGTATGTACCACCAATACTCTTTATTGAGGATTAATTACCACCAATACTCTAATAATGAGGATTAATTACCAACGCGGAACGAATCCACATCAATATGCATTCTAGAATATTCAAGCATGTCGTATGTGACGACTGATGAGACTGGCAATATCATTATCTGAAACGAATAGCTATAGACACAACCACTACATTAGCATATTGAATGATTCGTGCAGGCCGCATGTGGTGTCTCCATGCTCCCTAAGGAAGAGCTAAAGAAGTGCTTATGTCACAAAGTACTATACGCACAAGGAGGGACATCATGCTCACAAGAAATCTCAATCACTAAGACTAAATACATCACTCTCAAAGGAAATTTGACACAAAAAGTACAACCAATCCTCTCTATTCGCGTGTTCTGTATTCGCTCATTCGCGCGAGATAATGTGTAACCCATGTTTGCCATTTTCGGGCACCTCGCGAGTATTCACTGCCACGAGCAGTTAACAAAACATTTCGGGACGCCTACCGCGCAGCATTTCAGATGGAGGCCCAGCAGGGAGAGGCTACGTCCTTGTTCTCGCGGCTTTCGTTGTATTTACACGTTGTCTTTGTCGAGCATCTTTTCATCCATGTTTTTTTGCAGTTTGTGCTGGTTTTGATTATTTTTGTAATAAATAATGGCATCCCAAACGCAGTGCAAGTTTCATCCCAGTGTTTCTAAGCGCAAGAAGGCCACTATGAGCCTCAGTGATAAAGTACGAGTGTTTGATAAACTTCGTTTTGGGATGTGGTTTATTTATATGTTTTCTATGTTAATGACATGTTTTTTTATTCTTTAATTTTGATTGTTCTGTGTAAATGTTTTCAATGTTAATGAAATGTTTTTTATTCTTTAATTTTGATTGTTCTGTGTAAATGTTTTCAATGTTTGTTTCAAGGGATTTCAACAGCAGAATTGATAAATTGTACTGGAGACAGGAAGTTGTGGGGAGACATGATCTTTTACGCCACTATGCACGGTGCTTGAAGAAGAAAGAAGAAGAACTAATATTTATAGCTAATAGATAACTAATCCTCCTAGCCAATCATTAATATTAAAAACAATTAACTAGTACTAAAAGTAAACTACAGATAAAGTAAGATTTAAGGGAGATGCTACTTATCTGGAATATGGCTTTTGAATTCGATAATAGGAAAGCTGGTTCACTCGGGATAGAAGCAAACCTTCTCTTCTATTTAAAAAAAATTTTGTTTTTAATTCTCAAAAGTGAATTTGTTTACAATACACATAAAAAAATATTTCACATAATGGACATTACAATTCAGTCAAAATAATTATAAAGAAATGTAACTGCAAATACACGGACACAGAAACATGCGTTGGTACAAGCCCAAACACACATACATACACATATATAAGTATAAACATACATACCTACGCTACTAATACTTTCATTTTTACTATTAGTAAATCTAATGTCGCACTATCTATCTAAACACGCTAATAGTGCTTGTTTTACCTGAAAAAACTACGTGGAATGATTTAAGTGTTTTGTTTTCTGTGTGAATGTATGTAGAAAACGTTTTGAATTAAAAATCCTTTGTTCATAGACGGCTGTAATTCTGCAAATTCATACTAGATGTCTATATTCTGCCAAAAGTGTAAGTAACTGAACTTTAATGCATGGAGTAATTTTGGGAAAGATGTTGAGTATAACTGCTTTATACAAAACTATTTCTGTTGTTGTATTTTTTGTAATGTCTGTTTCAAAGAGTTCAAAGTTTGTGTCACTCTATTACTATTACATACAATGCGTCCTCTGCCTCTATGGCGTTCAGTCTTCAAAGTTTACTTACATACTGCTCACTTAGTCGTTCTTTATCTACCGTGAGATGTAGAGTTTTGGAACAGAGAGTACCATACTATATTGGCTGTCTTTCTCCTGGCCTAGTTCCATTCTAATGCTTGGTCCTTCAGAGATTGTCTAATCTTGTCCTCCCAGCGGACTTTTGGAGGTCTGGATACTTGGCTCTTAGTTTCCCATACTTGTCGGGGTGACCGATCTTCTCCCATTCTGGAGACATGGCCAAACTATCTTAGTTGGGACTGTTCTACTTATCTGCAGGGGCTGGGTTTTTAGGCCATTACGCATCGTCTGGTTGTGGACCATGTCTCTTTTTGTTACTTCAGTCCTTCCTCAGATATCTCATTTCTGAGGCTTGGATCTGGCCATGTCTCTTCTTGTTACTTCAGTCCTTCCTCAGATATCTCATTTCTGAGGCTTGGATCTGGCCATGTCTCTTCTTGTTATTTCAATCCATCCTCAGATATCTCATTTCTGAGGCTTGGATCTGGCTTCTGTGGGTTGTAATCGTTGCCTGTGACTCGCATCGAAACGATTTTATGTTTGGTATAATCTTCATTTCTAATTTTTTCTCTATCAATGAAGGGTGTTGAGTTATATAACAATCTGCAAAACTTTTTTGTTTTTTTTCCTCGCTTGAGGTCGCATATTTTTTCCTCGCATGAGGTCGCATTGTCCCCGCCCAAACCCGGCCCTGGTCAAGACCACATGTCCCAACACAAGAAGACCCAATGACAACCTGTGTCACCGTAGTGATCTTCTGTGTTCTCACACAAGAGACCTAATGACACATGAATGTCACTGTACCGGTCAGTGATGCCACAGCTGGGTATTTCTTACTAGATCTGGGTTTTTGCGCTTCCGTCTGGGTATCTGGGTAATTTTTTTCAAAATCTGCATTAATCTGGGTATATTTGACAATTGGCATTTACAATGTATGTATATTCTTTGCACTGAGCATTATACATTATATTATAATTAAATGTAAAACATTATGTACTATATATTTTTTATTCCACTTAAATTTAATTCTTGTTTTTAACCACATCAGTGACGTTGTTTTTTGACTCGTTTACATCAGCTATCTATTTCCTATTATTCTGTTAATGGCTGTCATCTGCAATACTCGGTCATTTTTGCGATGTGTTATAAAGTCTTCTTTTTACATTTTGGACTTAAGCAGATAAACAGCATTTTGGTTTTTTTTTTTTTTGTTATTATAAGATTATAAAATGAGCGATGATAAAGGTACGCTTGGTAGTTGTAGCAGCATGACGACACACACGCCACCGCGTAAAAAAGTGAGGCCATGGTATCAGCAGGCTTTTTGTGCGGAATGGCTAACAGACAGCGAACTGAACGATTGGATAAAGCCGGACTCTGGTAACCGCTATGCTGCGATTTGTACGGTCTGTTCCAGTACATTAACTTATGCCAACAAAACAGCTTTATTGATACATAAAAGCACACAGAAGCACATGAAAAACTTCGAAGCCAAAAGCAAAACTCTGAACATTAACAAATTTTTCATCATACCAAAAGAGCCCTGTCTCCAAGACAAAATTGCTGAAGCGGAGATAGTGTTGTCGGCTTTCATGGCAGAACATAATACTCCGTTTTTGCAAGCTGATCATTTGATTGAATGTTGCAAGCAGATATATTTCCAGACAGCACAATTGCTCAAAAAAATGTCACTGAAGCGCACCAAGGCTGCCTAAGTGATGCAGTACGGTACTGCTCATTTTGAGCGGCTTGAAGTTATAAACATTTGCAGAAATCAGAAATGTTGGCAGTCGTTGTGCGATTCTGTGACACAAAAACAAAACAAAAAAAATAGTTGATTCACTGTTAGACCTCATTGAGGTGGAGGATGGGACTGGTCTTGGCATGTTTACAGCTGTTAAGAAATTGTTGAGCACGCATGAAATCCCGCTTAGTAACGTCATTGGTTTTGCTGCAGACAACTGTACCACTATGATGGGGACTGCAAGTGGTTTACAGGCACATCTGAAGAAAGAGACTCCACATGTCTTTGTTCTCGGCTGTGTTTGTCACTCATTTGCACTTTGTGCAAATGCTGCCAGCAACCACCTACCGTCTTGGCTACAAATTTTCATAAAGAGTGTCTGCTTCTATTTTTCGCATAGTAGTAAAAGAAATCTCCAGTTCCAGTTAATACAAGATGTAGTTCAGGCCCAGAAACATAAATTGTTGAAGCTGTGGGAAACACGCTGGCTGTCCCGTGAAGCAGTCATTGAGAGGATCCTTGAGCAATGGGATGCTCTGCACTTGTATTTCCAATCCAAAGCTTCAGTGGACAACGTCGACGGTGCGGGGCAAATCCTGCAGACGATGAACACTGTTGGCACGAAGCACATGCTTCTATTTGTCGGCTACATACTGGGTAAAGTTAACGTCATGAACATGGAATTCCAGTCCGAGAACTTCCGTCTTCACAAAGTGTACACGAGTGTAACAAGAGAGTATCGTTTTCTTCTCAGTATGTTTATTAGGCAGGAAGTATTGCAGCATGAGCATCGCACTCTTGTCGACATAGATCCTTCGGATATACAGGTGCACAATAAACTGAATTACACTGAGCTGGGTGGACGATGTGAAGCGCAGTTAATGCGACAACCGTTACGAGATAAAGAAGTCCAGTTTCGCAAGGATGCATTGGCATACCTGATTTAACTTTGTACTTAAATACGATGCAGGTTCCCACTTGAACAAAACAGTGTTCTGGCGCAAATGCAGCTGTTGGATCCAAAGCAAGCTCTTGATATCAACAAACCTTCTGTCATTCCATTAGCAGCGCATTTCCCAACAGTTGTTTCAGAAGAGAGCCTTGATCGTCTGTCTGATCAATGGCGAGAACTGGCATCGTACCGAAAAGATCTTGGACATCTAGTGGATGAGGATGAAAAGATCTTGGACATCTAGTGGATGGGGATCCGCCCGCATTCTGGCTGGGACTGCAACAAGTAACAGATGCTAATAACCAGAAGAAATTTGATGTTTTGGCTGACCTCATGTGCACGCTTATGGCACTACCTCACTCCTCAGCATGCGTCGAAAGAGTGTTTTCGAAGGTTAACTTAGTTAAAACTAAACAAACCAACAAGCTTTTGTGTGAAACAATTTCCAATCGAATACTAGCCAAGCAAGCAGTTGCCAAAGACGGAGTTTGTCATAAGTTTAATCCTAGTAAAAGCGTGGTTGAAGATGTGCGTGAAGGACGTTGTCGGCAGAGATATGCAAAGATTTTGGAACTTCACAATCAAGATTCCACGTTGTCAATTCATGCATATGATCTTGACGAAGGAGAAGTTGTCGACATGGATGCAGAGTCTCTGACAAGTGACATTTTTCAACAGTAACAAGTTACAACTAACATTTTATAATTGATTTGAGGAACATTTTGTTAATGTAACTAATGTAAGTATATTACTGTTAAAATATCTCATTTTCAAGAGTTCATATATTGGGGTGTTATTAAAATAATTTTTATTTAATTGTGAAGAAATACATAAAAATTGGTAGCACACAGATTATTTGTGCTAAAGATGCACATAAAAGATTATGTAAGCATCGTCTATCCCGTGTATTTGAGGCATAAAATAATCTGGGTATTTCTGGGTTTTTTTTAGAAGAGCATCTGGGTTTATCTATAGAACTTGAGTGGCAACGCTGGTACCGGTCCCTCAAAACTTTTTTTTTTTTAATATTCCTCGCATGAGGTTGCATATTTTTTCCTCGCATGAGGTTGCAGTTGCCCCACCCATACCCAGCCCTGGTCCCTCAAAACGTCTCACTGTTGACATACACTAGTGTTTAAATATTACATACATTAAAAGTTACAAATGCAAATATAGAAAAATTATTGAATACCTAGTCTGCTCTTGTAACATGTATTCTTTAAAAAACACGAGACGTCAAAAAGATTACGAAACTCAAGAATTGAAATATTTCTCAAGAAATACATAAAATCATTTTGCTAAAAAAAAAAAAAAAGCTTACTTAAATTATTAATAGATTGAACTAAGTCAAAAGCTACTTCCAAATTTATTTTTTAAATTTACATAATTCTGTCCCTTAAACATATAAACTTACCTTAGTAAACTCCCCTGAAATTTACGAACTCGCACTGATCTATCTATCTATCTATCTATCTATCTATCTATCTATCTATCTATCTATCTATCTATGTATCTATCTATCTATCTATCTATCTATCTATCTATCTATCTATTTTTCTATCTATCTATCTATCTATCTATCTATCTATCTATCTATCTATCTATCTATCTATCTATCTATCTATCTATCTATCTATCTATCTATCTATCTATCTATCTATCTATCTGCTGATTTGGTTAATGACGCTCATGTACATATTCTAGCTGTTGCATAAAGTAGAAAATCTTATCTACATTTATTTGATGTAATTTTTAGGAAGGGTTCAGGACTTGGTGACGTCACGTTCTAGCCAAAACAGCCTGTAAATGTGGACTTAATTCGGCTCTGGAGTTATGAAGGCAAAGATAGCGAGGTAGGGAACTAGTCACCCCATCTTATAAAGCTGGACCTAGTACAGTGAAGTCTGCAACACTTCACTACATTACATCTATATCTGATATGGGACTCTGAGCTACTCATCTGTGTTACATAATCTAAAACCACGCTCATTTCCTACTCATTCAGTCGGGGACTGTTCCAATATTTCATGACTTGTGATTATATACTACTTTAGTCTGATATGTTTGAAGGAGGATTTTATGTATGTTTTGTTTGGTTGTTTTTGTTTTTCATTGTTTTTTAAGGTTGTAATTGTAATTTGAAACTGTAAATATATGTTGTTATATTACACGTATAATGTTCCTTGCCTCTAAATTAATATTTACAGCAGGTGTAAGGATGTATGTATACAGCAGCCTTCCTCAAATTTTGTATCTTGAAGGAACCCTTGAAATAATTCTCAGGTATCAGGGGAATCCTTGAAAATAAATTATTATATCTACAGCTCACGGTACGTTAGCGTGATCAGTAAGTTGTAATTATAATAATCCAATAAAAATTGTCAATCATTATTGAGTTGAAAATGATTTCTTCTGTGGGTCTGTTTATTTTAATCAACTTATCAGCCTACTGTTTTTGTATGGTTCTCCATTCTCCCGAAGGATATCAAGTCAGTAGTGTAGGTTCCGTTGTCTTTAAAATGTCCTACTTTATTCTGTTTCTACATTATTCGAGTAGGCCTAAATGTCGTATCACAACAGTCAACTCTACAAGTTGATAATGAAATATAGTATTTGCAAGAGTGAACAGGGTCCTATTGCACAGTGCCATACGAGGCTACTCGTTTCTCCACACAACTGCGAGTTCACCGCAATTAGTTAACGACAGAACATAATGATGACGTTACGAGTATGATGTAAGGGTCATGACTATCGAAATAGTTAGGACAGATAAGGACCTCAGAGTTATCAGTCATGTCATAGGGTAGAGGTGTATATAAAGAGACGTAGACCATGAGATATTCTCTCTCTTGCCAGAACTCTTGTCTATTGTCCAGCGAAGATGTAAAACGAGACAGTAAGTCTTTAACTATATATATATATATATATATATATATATATATATATATATATATATATATATATATATATATATATAATATATATATATATATATATATATATATATATATATATATATATATATATATATATATATATATATATATATATATATATATATAATATATATATATATATATATATATATATATATATATATATATATATATATATATATATATATATATACTGTCTACGCTATTTTTACTTTCTTACACAGTGATCCTCTTTCTACCTTGAGGTGTAGAGATTAGGAGGATGGAGCGCCATTCTGTCCTACCTGCTGTCTTTCTGGCCTGGTTCAGTCTAGTCTTCGGTCCTTCGATTTTATAATCTTTAATGTTGTCCTCCTAGAGGACGGTGGGTCGTCTTGGAGGTCTGGATCCCTAGCTCGTAGTTTAAAATACTTGTCATAGTAGCGGAATATATACTGAAGCGCATTAAAAACGCACCACCTGTATAATCCAGGAACAGAGTGTGAAATGTAAATATAAGTGTTTAAAAGTTTACATATGTGGAATCTTTATCCATTTTCCTATGAATCCATGCTGGTCATTAATTTGTACATTTGATTATTATGAAATTCATTGCATTCTGTGCAGGCAAGGGAGAAAACCAAAAATGCAACCAATAAAAAAATTCATTCACACTATCCTCAGTATCTGGTATGTCCACCGTGTGCTTGCAAACAAGCTTGGCAGCGGCTCCGCATGAAACGCACAAGTCTCTGAAGGAAATTCCGGGGAATCAAGTCCCATTCACGTGTAAGAGCAGCTTCGAGCTGTTGCAGATTAGCTGGAGAACCTTGCCTGTAGACTCTGTGTCCAAGCTCGTCCCACAGATGTTCTATAGGGGACATGTCTGGTGATAGGGCAGGCCAATCAATCGTCACAATGTTCTGCTGCTGTAGATATTGCTGCGCAATGCATGCATTGTGCGCGCGCGCGTTATCCTGCTGGAGAAGTTGCAAGTCTGGATAATTTGTGAACGCACGAGCAACCAATACATCCAGAACCTCATCTCGATATGTCACAGCATTAACATTTCCACGGATGACGTGAGGAGGCAAGCGATGGTGAAAACTGAATCCTCCCCAAATGTGAATACTGCCACCTCCAAATCGGTTGTGCTGACGAATACAGCAATCTGCAAAGCGCTCTCCACGCCATCGCCAAATCCGCATACGTCCATCAGCAAAAGATATGTTGAATCTGCTCTCGTCTGTGAATAGGACAGCATTCCACTGCAGTCTAGTCCATCTGACATGTTGCTCTGCCCATTGCAGGCGCTGCTGACGATGTCTGTGAGTCAAGTTTGGCCCAACAAAAGGTCATCTTGCAGTAAGGCCTGTATCTCTGAGTCGTCGTATGACTGTCATTCGAGAGACTTGCCCACGTCTACCCACTATTGTTCTTGCTGTTTGACTTGCCGGGAGAGAACGATTCCTTAGGTGACTCAGCACAATATGACGATCTTACGCAGGGGTAGTAACTCGTGGTTGGCAACTCCGAAGTCTATCCCGGGCACTGCCAGTGGTTTCGTAACGTTCATTGAGACGTACAATAGTGCTGTGGTGGCAATTCATCCTTCTGGCAATGGCCCGCGAGCTCATTCCGGTCTCCAACATATCAATGGCTCGTTGGCGGTCGTTTTCAGATAGTCGTGGCATTTAAAGCACATGTACTGGGTGTTTTGTCTCAACGGCCTTTTTATAACGAATATACTGCCACAACTCGTACACATTTTCAGGGTCATAGCTGTTGGGAATCGTGTTGCACGAGTAATTTTTATTGTTTTCATGTAGTCTGTACACAAACCCGTGGGTTGAATCATGCACTTTCCCTTCCAGCAGCCATTCGCTCTCTACGTCATGACAAACACGGGGAAAATCCATTCCAACACTTTTTTTTCCAGCTTCGTCGCATCAGTATACATAATAGTGGTGCGTTTTCAATGTGCTTCAGTATATATGCAGGAAAAAGACTGTTGTTTTGCATTGAAAGAGATGAGCTAATCATACTAAGTGATGGCTCAATCACAAGAATTAACCCATGCAACAGTGGAGTAAATACAGCAGTAGATATAAGTATTATTACACTAAACCTAGCCTCTGCTTATTGGGAAGTACTGAATGACTTCATCTCAGATCACTTGCCTATATATATATATATAAACCTAAACGACAAATACAGACCTAGTCCAAGACGCTCCAAACCTACATTCAACTTCAAAAAAGCAAACTGGAAGTCCTTCCAATCAGAACTAACTAAACTAAGCACAGAACAAATTGAGTCTAAAAGTGTAGATCTATTTGCAGAAAGATTAACAAAGGAGATTTTTTAAATAGCAATAAAATATTTACCACACAGGAATATGCCTTGTCACTTAATACCAACACAAAAAGATAAAGATAGGAAAAGAAACAAGGATAAAAATCCAGTACCTTGGTGGACAGAAAAATTCTCAGAACAACTAAAATTGAGGAAAAAGGCCCTGATAAATAATAGAAAAAAATCACAACTGAAGAGAACTACACAAACTATAAAAAAATCAGAAAAGAAATAAATAAAATACGTAATATTGAGAGCTAACGAAAAGAGTTGGAGAACATTTTGTCAAACATTAAATCATAGGACACAAATAACTACAGTTTGAAGAAAACTAAAAGCAAATTAAATGAGGAAACAACAAGAAATTTAAAATCCCAGAGAGAGCTGAAATAGATAGAAATAAAGCTAACATACTAGCTAAAAATTTCTATCAGGTTAGTTCAATAGATAATGTAGATAAGGCAGAGATAAATAGGCGAAATCTCTGTTGAAAAAAATTAAAAATACGGAAAGCACACCAGACGCTAATTTTTTTAAATACAGACATTACAGTAGATGAAATAGAAAGGGTATTAGCAGGAAAAAACAGATACCACATCCGGATAAGACATTCTGAGCTATGAAATCCTCAAAAAGGTATCAAACACCACTCTAAGAGTGATTGCATCCCTCTTCAACAAAATGTGGCACGCAGGAAAAATCCCATGTTCATGGAAGACAGCAGTAGTCATCCCCATACTGAAGCCAGATCACGAAACACAGCAATATTCCTGGATGTAGCACGAGCACATGATGAGTGTTGGAGGGAGGGTACAATATATAAGATCAGGACATTAGGTATAGTAGGTAGATTTTATAATTTTCTAGAAAACTTCATGCAGGATATATATTTCTTGCTACAAATAAACAATGATAGATCCGATGTTTATGAACTACAGAAAGGAATCCCACAGGGATCAGTAATATGACCATCAATATCTACGATTAAGGTCAACGACCTAGGAGACGAGTTTAAAGACGTAAAAACAACTTATCTCAGTTTTCAGATGATGCTGCAATATGGAGAACTGGAAGAAATCTTCCTATCATCTACAAAACAGTACAAAGACAAATAGATAAAGTATCCTGCTAGACACACGAGTGGGGAATTAATCTAAACGTTAAAAAACAGTAGGAATAATTTTCAGTAGAGTGTGTGTAATTAAAAATAATATAACTGATATTAACATTGATGAGCAAAACGTATGTATAGCAAATACCACTAGCTTTCTGGGTACGATACTAGAGAAACAATTGTAAAAAGCAAAGATCCCACCATGGGAACTATAAACGCGAGACACTGACTGTTAAGTCATAATTTGTTAGTAGGAGTTAAGTGAAAGATTTTTATGTACGGGGCTGTTTTTTCTAGTAAGCACGTTTAAAGTAATGAGTTGATTTTTGTTTGGGTACTTTTTGTACGCTATGTTTTTCTCGAACTTTGCTCAACTGAGCAGGTGTTAGTCTTTTTTTTAAAAAATAATACAGAAAGTGTTCGAATGTTCTTAGTGATAGTTTGGGGGAAGATACGAATGAACTGAGCTGAGTTCTCAAGCGGTTAGTTCGCGCATGAGTAATTTTCACTGAGTTGTACTGAGAGACTGTGATCTCGGGATTAGTATGTACCTGGCAGAGCTTCGAGACAGTTGTTAAGTCTTGTTAGTGTGACCAGAGGATATTTTAAAGAGAATATATTATGGAAGTGAAGATAGATAGATTATTAAAGGGAATGTTCTTTCTCCCAGGAGATTTATTATTCTAATGCCATGGATTAAGTTGGCTCATTGATGTACCTAGAATTATGATGTATGCAATTCCTTTCTTGATGAATGTTTGTACTTACACGATTTATCATTCTGATGCCGTGGATTACGTCGGCTTATATGAACTGTTTGTAAGTTGCGGTGTACGCAACCAAGCTCTGGATATTTAAGATGCTGTGATGTACGATGTTTTCTGCAATCTATTTGCCATGGATTTTGTATACCATTATAACTTGTGACAGTGTGCTGTTCCTGATGTCTACGTTTACTGTGACAAAAAACTGTATATTGTGAGTTGGAAACCATTGGTCTTACCCGTTAGTCTATTGCTAACTATCGTTACAGTGGTGTGGATGATTGCAACGTAAACAAACTTAAAGTCCCCATGACATTTGCCTATGTTTATACATATTTACAAACCGGTCGGCCACCTGTAAGCCCGACCAAGGCTGATCGTATTTATCAGCGAATGTATTAACTTTGTCTAACCGTGCCACCCTTAGTCACGGAAGTATCTACACAGTAACATAAAGGATAGCCTGTGTGGCATGTTATAGAGAACATATACATATATTAACATAAGTGTCCACTGATCCTGTCTACAAAAGAACATCAAACACACCGCAACACTGACTAACACTTAACAAGGTCTTAAGCAAATCCAAAGTCATAATCTCAACAAAACGGAAAACACTAAAGTATATACGTAGAACAGTATGTACATAATAGCCTATCTATACATACAGATAGGCCAAACGATTTAGAAGAACACTTAGGAGCAGGAATAACAATATCAATATTGAAAATGTATAATAGATGTAAAGTACCAGGTAATACATCCAACATTACAGCAGAATTAATAGCAATTCTAAAAGCTTTATAAATAGTTGCAAAAAACCCACAAAATAAAGCAACCATTCCCACTGATGTACTTTCATCAGTACTGGCTATTTGAAACAGAAATATATGTAGCAGGCCAGATATAATAATGGAAATTCTACAGGTTGATACATACCTACACAATGCAGGATTCAGTGTCAAATTAACATGGATAGCAGCACATGGTGGGATAGCAGGAAATGAGCTTGCAGACAAAGAAGCCAAAAGGGTAAGAACTAGCAATAATACAATTGAAGTAGGCTTAGGCAAGTTTGAAATTAAGAGCTTAATTTCCAAAGCAATAACTAAAGAGCGGATAATAGCATGGGACCAAAGCAAAAAGGGAAGACACTCATATAAACTCCTGAAAAAAAGACAAGTAAAAAATGAGAATAACGATGTACTAAAAATACTAATTAATAACAAAATTGGAAAAGCTCAAGCTTGGAACTGGATATTTAATGATAGAGGAACCCACATGCGAAGAGTGCCAAGAACAAAGCACAATTAGACACTTTCTAGGACCCCGAGATGCAGCAATAGTGAAAGCAGTCAGCGACCCATAGCTTGACTGCTTGCATCAGGACCAGCGAATCAGAGCTGGTCAAGACCGTACTCCACCTCCACGTGGTGGTCCTGGAAACAGTCTGCAGCAGTGCAGTCTGGCTGAGCGAGTACGGATCGAAATGGGAAGGCAAAGCCGGTCCCTAAAAAATGCCGTGCAGAAGTTGGATGTGTCGACCGAATGGTGCAGATATCACAGCTTAGGCGCAAACAGATACAACGCAACCACCGTCCTTTTCAGGGCGAACGAGGAAGAAGAAGATACTTTCTAGTGGACTGCAAAAAATATGACCAGCAGAGGCAAAACATTAAGACATACTGTAGTAATTACAAGGGGGAAAAGAGTGTAGAGAATCTCATAGGCACTAAGACCCCATCGGAAAAACAAAAATTAACAAAACACTATATTACAAAAACAAAAGCCAACATGTAAAAAATTAATCAATAAGGATGCAAGCCAGTTTACAGTGGTGGAAGATTTCCCCCCCCCCCCCCTCTTCCTTTAAATGCGGATTGACAAAATAATCCTCCAATGAATATAAAAGTCATAACAGTTTAGGCAATATCATTTTTTGATAATAAAACCAAATTGAACTATAACTACAAAATGAAACATACATACTAGAGATAATATAGCCTAAATCATAAAATAAATACAAAACATATTACAATAAAGAAAACGCGTCTTTATATAAACAACAGCTTCATGTATTTGGTAGATAGTTGACAGGGGCGTGCTACAAAAAATAAGTAGCAAATACATTAATTTAATAAAATGACTATTATGAACTTCAGAAATCTTTAGCGACCAGAAATTTTATATTTAATTCGAGGAACATTTGCCTACCATATTATATGATTGCGCATACTATATCTGGTGTATTCGTCGAACCTTGACGAATTTGATTTTGGCCGTTGACGACAGTTGTCTATTATTCTATACTTCTGTTTTGTCGTATGATCGTAGTATGTGGATTCGTATGACTGCCCGTTCAGCAGCTTCTGTGGTATCGTATAAAGTTCAAACAAGACTTGTTGACTCGAAACAACTGATGTGTAACACGATGACAGCAAGGCATCACACTAATTCGTTATTTACTGGAGAAACAAAACTTGAACTTGAAGAAAATTGTTGGCAAAATTGTCATCAACCAGCCTTCCACATACTCTGACTGGCTATCTGCCACTCACTCTCTCGCTTATATTCTCAAGTCGTGGTCTGGTCTCAAGTAAGAACCACTGCTTGTTATTCATACTTTCCTTACTGTCATTTTTATTCTTTAATAACATCTCTTCTATCTCTGTTACTTGTAAAAAAATTTCACTTTGGAGCATCAGTATGAAACTGGCCTAACCGATAGAGCTGGAAAAGTTTACTAAATGTTATTCTTACTACTACACCGACTTCTGTCTATCACATGCTTATTATTATTTACTACTTCGTCTAGAAGTTTTACTTCAACAACGTACCTGGTGTTCAGTACTCACAGTTCTCACAACAAAATGCTGAATCACTGACATCTCACTACGTACGAAAAATCTATCACTACAGTGGCTTGAGAGCTTTACGGGTGGTAACAGTATTCTGCGTACCGCAGACGAGCCACCAACTAAGGGTGGTCTGACTAAAACCCAAGAACTAACTCTCTTCAGACAATGTACACTCTGCCACATCTCAAAACCTAATGATTAAATCTTAGCTTCTGATTTTCAAGAACAACTTTCCTCGAACAATCCAGAACTAAATTTCTTCCCGCTCATAAACAACTCAGCTACGGTTCCCACGTCAAACACGACTACTCACTTAATTCTATATTAACAACGTAATATACCTAATGACCTAAAAAGGATGAAACCTTTATCTCTACTCTTTACCCGTCAATGTTTCCTTTAGTTTTTTCTCTTTTACCAGACTCAGATTATCTTCTCTATAGTTACCGGCTACATGATTACTTTTCTGTGCCACTAAAACATCCCACCGTGCCAAGGTGGCGGTAAAACTAGAGATAAACGCCAGCTTTATGATACCATTTGTGTACATTGGTTCAGTCGCATTCTTATCGGGAGGCCATCATTTAAGATAGCCATTTCCTGGCTATTGCCAGTTACTTGTCCCAACTCCTTACATCTAGCGCTAAAATCACCAGCAATTAAACATCTTTTAATAGGATCATCTAACAATCCTAGCTAGGAAAGGTCAGTTACTATCTTCTGGAAGATGATCTACGTGGGCATATAAATTGAAGATTTACCATTTCTGGCCAATGTGGTTCCTTGCAATTCCACGTCTTCATTGTCATGAGCACTGGTATCCAACCAGTTATGTGGATCTCGTTCTTTACATGTGTTGCTTGCCCTCGTCTACCTGGCCCACTTGGATTTGTTAGACATTTGTAGCCTGGGAAATTAATGCTGACCTGCTCTTTTAAGTTTGTTTCTTGGAGCATTATGATATCAAATTGTATTTCACAGAATAGAAGATTTATTTATTTTCAAATTTCGACTTTCTTCGTTACATCATTTTTTAAACATTTTACTCGATTTCGCCGTCCAAAGCGACTGCTTTGTTCGCGTAATGGTAATGTCTGCCCTTGCTAGCATACCTCGGGATATCATGACCCATTCTATAAGATGTCCTTTTTTTTCCTTGTCTGTAAAACCTCAACTCTAATGGGGTGCTTTTGCATGCACTTGGTTCACGTATATACTTTCCATGCTTCAGTTCGATGCACTAACACTTGGTTCACGTATATGCTTTCCATGCTTCAGTTCGATGCACTAACACTTAATTCACGTATATACTTTCCATGCTTCAGTTCGATGTACTAACACTTGGTTCACGTATGTACTTTCCATGCTTCAGTTCGATGCACTAACACTTGGTCCACGTATATGCTTTCCATGCTTCAGTTCGATGTACTAACACTTGGTTCACGTATATAATTTCCATGCTTCAGTTCGAAAAAGATTTCTTCTTCTTCGGTCACTTTCAGGCGTCAACTTGAATATGTTCACTTTCAGGCGTCAACTTGAATATGTTCACTTTCAGGCGTCAACTTGAATATGTTCACTTTCAGGCGTCAACTTGAATATGTTCACTTTCAGGCGTCAACTTGAATATGTTCAAAGAAAGTAGTAGTCAGCTTTTTTTTTTCCAGGAACGGCCAAATGCACTTTATATGTTTTTCATATGTTGAGCATCTTTAAAGCAGATGTTCAGCTGTCATTTTATCAGTGCCACAGTTACACGCATCAGTAGTTTCTATCTTTAGCTTGTTGAACAAATGGTATCCCAATCTCTTGTGGCCTTTGCGAAGTCTGAAATATTACACTTGTTTAATTCTGCTTAACTGGTTATAGGCCTATACGTCATCTTTTTAAAAATATTTGCAAAGGATATCTCTGTCAGGAAATGCCACCGAAATGCCCATCTCTAGGATACATAATATTATCAAATTTGCATCGTTCCTGTGTTGATAATCCTCAATTACATTTGTCATGATGTTCCTTTCGATGTTTCCAGGTTGTTGGCTACTAAAACAAGCTGATATAAGCTGGTATCTAAAACAAGCACACAAAAATGGACTAATGGATGAACTTTGAACAAACGAGATTTCGCAATTAGACGTGTTGCTCAAGTCAAGCGCCGTTACTTTTTATCCAAGCTGGATGTTATGTGAAACTGGTTTAAACATTGTAATCACATTTTAAATAAGAGAATTTATTAAAGCCGTAAGTGAGTGTTTGAGTTTTTTTTGTTTTAACTTTTCCATTGACAAAGCTCTAAATTTTATAAACATTATATAACATACAAAGAACACTACACTACACACACACACACACACACACACACACACACACACACACACACACACACACACACACACGCGCGCACACACACACACACACACACACACACACACACACACACACACACACGCACACGCACACGCACACGCAAACGCACACGCACACGCACACGCACACGCGCACGCGCACGCGCACGCACACGCGCACACGCACGCGCACACACGCGCGCACACACACACGCACACACTCACACTGACAGCACGAAACTCTACAGAAAAACACCGATAACAAGAAACATTACATACAACAGAATATATACTTGGATAGATAAACGTTTCTCATGGTTACTTCAGTCTGGATTACTTGAGACTCCGTTGCTGTAGTCTGTGTCAACTAAGACCAGGTGACAGCTTTCAAATTGAAAGCCAGACTTAAATATCCTCTATTCAATACATTAATAATTGGGCAGTTAAGTGTCAATGTATCAGAAACAAACAGCTGAATATGTGTAATAATGACGTCAGTATACATTCGAATACAAGCTTTTATTTTTAGTGTTATGTTTACCAAGGGAGTTAACTGTAGGTAAAGTAAGCAGTAAACGTTAATTACCAAAGGGAAAAAAAATAATAGATGTTAAAATAGTTTATAAACGTTAATATCAAATACATGTCAGTACCGTTTATAAAATGATAATGGTAAAATTAGTTATGTTTTATTCTTTTGGGCTGTGTTTTATAATCACTTAAATATTGTATATAAATGTGTATTTTATTACGTGTATAAAATATTTTTAATAGGACTGGACTATTGTACGTGCTAGTACAAATAATAAATATTTACCTGGTAGACAACTGGACAACCATGTAAGATAAACTGGTATTTAGTCACGAGCACATAGTGTATGACCGTCCCATAGCAAATCACAAATCTGTTAAGAATCTAGTAACGTAATTTAGTGATAAAACAGCGTTGATCACTTGCAATTGTCTTCTTTCACCTCTTAAAACATTTTCTTCCCATCATCCTACTGTCAGTAACAATGAAGTCGAATCTTACTTTTTATTTATTTTTTATTTTTGACGAAACAAATTATGTGTTGAGAGAAGCTTTATTCAACACTCCAACCGTATCTAGAATTACGCTTATACCGTGGCAGTGATATAAACACAAGTAGAGGAACATTTAACGATATGAGGCTAAGAATACAAATACCAAAAGTAGATAGCACATAATTATGTAATAAATTCAAATTTAAATAACAAAATCTTTTACGCCAACTCAAAAATCAATCTTCACCTCATACGTCAAGTCTGTTCTATCGCGTGCTCCTGAAATACGAAGAACAACAAAAACCGAAAACCAAGAAATGATAAACTTGTCATAAATGAGTGATTAGGTTGAACAGGATGATTATACTAGTATGATAAAAGTCGAGTGTAGAACAGATAACAAGGACTAGACAGGTACCAGTAACATAGAAGACGTAAAGAAGTCACAGACAAAGGTTGATACACAGATTAAGGACATTTGTTGACAGCATCACTAGACAGGTACCTGTAACATAGAAGACGGGAAGAAGTCAAAGGTTGATACACAGATTAAGGACATTTGTTGACAGCATCACTAGACAGGTACCAGTAACATAGAAGACGGGAAGATGTCACAGACAAAGGTTGATACACAGATTAAGGACATTTGTTGACAGCATCACTAGACAGGTATCAGTAACATAGAAGACGGGAAGATGTCACAGACAAAGGTTGATACACAGATTAAGGACATTTGTTGACAACATGACTAGACAGGTACCAGTAACATAGAAGACGGGAAGAAGTCGCAGACAAAGGTTGATACACAGATTAAGGACATTTGTTGACAACATGACTAGACAGGTACCAGTAACATAGAAGACGGGAAGAAGTCACAGACAAAGGTTGATGCACACATTAAGGACATTTGTTGACAGCATCACTAGGTAGTCCTTATTCTTGAATCCTTAGGTAAAACAGGTAAGAGGTAACTAAAAAAAAACACGCATGAACAAAAGGAAACATAAATAACACGGAAATAGTAGACACAGAAAGAGCTTACGTCATGGCACCAAGCTGGACAACTTGTCATTAATCTATCGATGACATATGCTCCTTCGGGAGCTAAATAGAATGAATAAAACAAAATGAACTGTTACAGAAGTTGTGTGTTAGACTGTCATCTTTTGTTCTTTTGGTGATGCTGTTAATTATAGAAGACAAGGTCATGACGATGTGAATGATTTATGCACAGATGATGTAGCTTCGTAGAAAATATATTGTGTTATAATAATAACAATAATTTGTAAGCGTAACTCCTGGATAGATAGTAAACTACATGTCTGACACATTAACTAGGTTACTTGACAAATACCATTAGACTTATAAAAGTAGCAAACAGAGAACAATATTGTGAACCAAGAAATATTTTATTTATTACATTTTGTGACAAGAAATGCACTAATACCTGGCTACTGTGTTCCACATGGTTTGTGCGCCCCTTTGTTTGTAAACTTGTGGTAGTAAAACCTGAAACATGCCATTTTGTCGTAGATACATTTTGTGATAGCGGAATTTGGTTCAACAGTGAGTCAGTAGCACTAGTACGATGTCATCATCATCACCATCATCTCCCTATTTGTTCCCTATACATCATGGACAGTCACAACTGTAGCTGGGCCCTAGTTAGCCTGCAACAAAGATTTTATTTACACTTACGGCAGTGAATGAACTCTGTAGCAAACTGTTTTGCATGAGGAGTTTTCTAACCCTTTCTACTGCCTCCTATCACCTTGTTTGATTGTTAAATGATTGTTGTCAGGTGCTTCATTGTTCAAGGCTCTAACTAGTTTCCACAGTTTCTTCCGTTCTGTATCTAGGTTGCGATATTTTGTTGTTCGCTTCCAGCAGTTTCTTGTTGTTTGATTTAAAATTCTGTTATATTTTGAAGTTGTAGCATTGAGTAGGAAGCTATGTTTCAGTTATTTATTCTGTTTCTGCCGTGTTTCTGGCTTCTGTTACTTTCTTCAAGCTTATGTAGTTCTTTAGCAAGCTACATGGCTGTTGAGGTAAGTGCAAGAGGTCTAGTAGCCGCCTCAATGTATACTTACTTACTTACTTGGTCGTTCCCCTTCTACCGTGAGGTGCAGAGGTTTGGAAGAGAGAGGGCCAGACTATCCTATCGGCTGTCTTCCTTCTGGCCTAGTTCCATTCTAGTCATCAGCCCTTTAAAGATTGTCTAATAATGTCTTCCCAGCGGACTCTGGGTCGCGGTAGCCGATCTTCTCCCATTGTGCAGACATGGCCAAACCATCTTAGTTGGGACTGTTCTATTTGGCCCATGACTCGCATCCATATGTCAAGACTGGGACATGGGTGGAGCGGCATACAGCCATCTTTGTTTTCTTATCAACCTCTCTCTTGCTGCAGAATTTTCTATTAGATTTATAGCCTGAAAAAGTCTCCAGATGCTGCTTTTCGAATTGCAAACTCTTCTTTGATGCCTCCCTTTCGGTCTATAATAGGTCCGAGGTATTTAAAGTGATCGACCTGAATAGGTGCCATATGGTAAGAACTCTTACGCGCCACTCGTTGAAATGTAACACACGAGCGACAAAATATTGTAATGTCCTTATTAATGCACGGCCAGTGCAGCAAATGTAATTTTAGCTGGGGAGGTTAAGATGTTATACCTAACAAGAAAGATAGTTGTGTCTGTGGTAACTGTGTGAGGTCAAGCACATGTAGGTCCCTGACTATAAAAAAGAATGATGATGATGATATATTGATCAGGGAACCTAACGATACCTCCCTAGATCTCACACAGTCCGTATTTGGATTCTAGTGGCTGGTGTATGATGTCTCTAGTGTCTAGGGGTGAAATGAAGATGATGGTACATCAACACAATACACTTTAACTCACTATAATAAAATGAATAAGACAGTGGTTAAAGTTTTCTTTTAAAATTTGAATGTTTTTTTCCTTTATACAATTTGATCTGCCTGTCCCGCCAACTTCTTTGGGACAGGTCTTTGAAAATGAGGAAATATATTTACATATAATGCTGTAACTAAAATATGGACTTTTTGTCCTATGCAATATAGAGATACAATGTAGATCAGCCCCACACGTAAGCTCTTCAGGCTATCAGATGACAAGCTTAAACTTTATAATGGAGACTTTACCACCCATACTCATCAGGTTTCCTGTCCACCGGATGGTAACAGGAAATAAAAACTTCTGCAATAAAAAGGACACCTTGCTTTTTCAACACTGATCACAAACTTCTTATCCCTATTATACATGACGGTATGGGGACAGCTCTTGTGCATTCATGTGCATCAGCCCCTAATTTATGACCTCAGCACATTTCTAGTGACCACACCACAGGGTCCCTTGGCAGATACGCCCCTGTACTTTTAAATAGTTTGCTTCAATGCAATAACGTGGAGTAAAACCACATCTCCTTTTTATATGATTTTTTTTTTCTTTTCTTTTCTAACTTATAAAACCGCTCTAGGCATGTTGAAAAAGTGTTCATAGATACACAGTGGCTTCCCTAACATTTCCAATACCAAATATTAATACCAAACGATCTCATAATTAATATGCTCAACAGTCAAATACAGTTCAAAGTGAGGAACTCAATAATGATTGCTTCCGGCATTGTCACTTCACTTTTCACAGCGTAGTATCTGACATTATTTCAATTTTAATCAAGGCATTTGTAATCTATACATAAAGCATTTTACGCACTAGTTTCAATGAAAGAAATTATGTCACAAAATAACGTTGGACTGGCAAAGAATATGGCCTCAGTTTTGCTTTGCCCCGTCTAGGTAGGGAATTAGTAGTTAATTTTACAATTTATACCATATTGATAGTTAAGTAGTTGTTTGAATAAATTTTGCAGTACTCAAATGGCCCACGATTACCATTATGCTCTTGTATCACCTTTCTATTAGAATAAAATCCGACCAATGAAAGCAATCACTACTACAACACCTTTTGAATTTTAGTTTGAAAAAAACAAAAAAACAATTCCTAAAACAAACTATGTGCCTCGTAGTCCATTGGGTCGTCATGCGTTAGTAATGCCAAATGGAAAAGATGTTGTGTCGTTTTAGTTAACAATTTTCCTATCTCTCCATTTTACTCCTATACGTCTTAATTACCAACTAAAAAGAATTTGTATTTACTACAATGCTTTTTTTTTAAACTTGGCGTCCCACTTTACGTTATGTCTTGTAAGAGAAGAACAAAAGTCTTGTCCGGTCAATTGTTCGTAAGACATTTAGTATTTTCTCAATAAACTTAGGCTATTACTTGGACTACCATATTTTTAAAAACCATATTTTTGCTTAGGGGACTCTAAAGCCTATATACGATTATGATTTTTATGGTCAGTTTCAGTAATGGTTTAAGATTTTCATTTTGTCAACTGTCACTATCGTCATGTATAAAATTTTAACACAAGTCTCGGCCAATTTTACCCATGTCTCTAACATATTTCCCTCACTATTCCAAAATAAACAATCACTTGATAGTGACCTGTTCACAGAATTAATTACCGCTAGGAAGGACCTATGTACAGAAAAATGTTCTGATGTGTTTGCCTATGCTGGCTTTGCCACAGCGTGTATATATTAAAGAGACCGCGTGATCCAGCGTGCAGAGCGGAAAAGAAGGGGTTTTTCAACACTTTGGTAATGTTTTTGCGTTTAAATTATTACAATGCCTACATTCTTACTACTGATAAACTGTCCGAATTACTACAATGATAGTGTTAAAGTTAACAATTAGTTAATTCAAAATGCCCACAGTTTGGTAACTCACAGTAATTCTGGCAAGTCGCTAATTTACAAGCTTTTCCCCCGATTCGATGCAGCAGAATCGGCGAGATGTTAAATGTTTTTTGTACGTTTTGGAAACCGTAAACAATAAAGGTATGTTAGATTTACCAGCGGGTAATTTCTTTTTCATTAACCACTGCACAAAGGTAGTAGCTCTATGGCGTTGAAGATGAAAACAGTCAGATACCTGAGGGCTGGTGTATTTATTCATCATAGGATCTAAAATCTTACTGAATAAGAGATTATCTCACAGATTTTGTACTCACCTAAAACTTTCCTAAAATACTCCTGCATCCATTGTCAGGTTACAACTGTGAGATTCAACTTAGAGCACAAATAAAAGTCACTACGGTTTTCAATGGCTTTTCATCAAAGGATGTCTAATCAAAAAATCTCACCGACGTTCTGAGGCCCGGGTATATATTTCAATCAGAATATGAGTATGGCTGTAATAATATGACCTCTTAATAATCTGGAATTTTCAATGCTTGGCTTGTGACAAGAAAACGAGAGGTGAATGATCCGTTTGGACCACAACATGTCCATGACCATATAGATTAAATCTGAAAATTTTTTAATAAAGCCATTTTAACGCCAAAAATTCTTTCCCACTTCTTGAATACATTTTTTCCGCCTTGTTCAAACTTGCGGCTTTGCATAAGCGACTGGGTTCACATTCCACAATCTTCCAATGAGGAGGACCTTTTTTGCAACATGTAGCCGCCAGGCTCCCACATTGCTGGCGTCATTTCTCACGATAAATTCTTGATTTAAGTAAGGCTCTATTGCATTATACTGGCTGATTGTGAGTTTTTCTTTTAACTCCTGGTAAGCCAATTTCACACTGTGCGGAAACAATTTATTGTATCAGGTTGTCTAATAATTTTCGAGTTAAAATCCGTCAGAGGAAGCACATATAGAGTTAAAATGTTTAATGTACTTTTGGTTGAAAAACATTACAATGATCACAAAAGATCGCACATCTTTCTTTCCTTTGTGGCCTAGGTGCTTTTTTCAGTTTCTCCAGATTCTTGGGGGTCAGGGGTCATATGCTACCCTGATGTTAAGGTATGTCCCAAGAATTCTAATCTATTTACACCCAATACAACTATTTTGTTGGTATAGCGACCTCCGGTAAGTTAGCTCCCTCTGAGTCTATTCAAATACTGCCATATTCAAAGGAGTGTTAACATGAGTTCTCTCAAAAGTCACATGTATTCAGTTAGCAATGAGGATTCATCATGAAATTCGAGGATACATGGATTTTTCAGGGGATCCAAACAATTTTCGCTCAATCCTAGAAACACACTCGGGGCATTTTCAATCCAAACCGGTAGCATGTTGAAACATTATAATGATCCTACCGAGGTGCTAAATGCCAAGTATAAGGGGTCGAATCAGGCTTTTTACTATGGAATTTGATAATAGCCCTTGCTAAGATCCACCTTTGAAAAAATATTTATGCCTTGTTTCAGCCTGGCAAAAAAGTGAGTAGTATTCAGGTAATGGTTCCCACTGATCTTACTGTGAAAGCATTCAGTTTCCTTTAATCGTTGCACTTAAGTATATGTTATCCGATTGGCTTCATCAGCTAACATAATAACTCCACACAGGAATACTTATAGGAGATTCACTAGTGGGAAATAAATCCCTTCTTGTATTCAAAATCAATTATCTCACTTTACAAAGCTTTTTCCCCCTTAGCGATACGGAATAGAATATACGGCCTCATTACAGATGGTGTTTTGGGTCTAGTAGTTTTCATCTAAAATAACCTACTACCCATAAATCAATCTGCCCCTTATGTTAACCGTCTCATATTATCTAGGTCCCCATGAACTACAGACTCATCATTGAAAATCATATCTCCACTTATTATCACACTCCCCTACTCACTATACTATACACCAATTATGGGCTTCTCCCTACATAAACAACTATAATAAAAACATTTTATATATATCCTTATCGGTACAAATAAAACAATCTCCCCTTATAAGTCCTCAAAAAAATGGATTATGTTGTCCTATATTCTCCTCCTCCAACTAGGTCATAAATTCTATCCTCACTTTTACTTACCTAAAATACAACTATCATCATAATTCACCTCTCCACATCCGTCCACCCAATACTACTTTTCTCCTAAAACCACCTCCATCCAATCCCAATATATTTTTCAATGGTACACTCTACTGCACCTCCTCACTCCCACATCGAAGTATCTAATCAAAATCCACAAAATAATAATCCTCTATAATAAGCGGACTCCCTCCATTCCTGGCCTGTCACAACATAAATTTAAAATAAAACCAAACCTAACGTAGTTTTTAAAACAGTAAACAATTATCACTAAATCCACCATTCTTATGATATCCATACACATTATACTAATCTCTCTTCCTAATACCTGTTACATTATAACACACAGATATACAATTAAGAATCAGGTGTGACAGTGTTTCAATCACCTTCACGTACGTGATTGCAGTCTAGTGTTGAGCGAGTTTCTTCATTGCATACAGATATGCACGATCAATCAGAATTTACACTTCTATTGTTACTGGGGTTCTTCCACCTCTAAATCTAGTAGGACTAGTGCTTACTGACTATTAACATTTTTTTAAGGTCAGATATTCAGATATGCGAATTTGCGAATTGCTTCAGCGAATATAAATGAACTTTGTAGCGACGCAGAGATGAGGGAATATCTAAACATGAGGTTCCTAGGGATGTGATGACAAAAAGTGGTTCCATTCAGGTGTGGTACTAGAAGGATTAAATCTCATTTTTCAAGAACGAAAGTTTCAGGCCTAAGTTTGCCCGTGCGTTATCTAGGTCCTAATGTATTTTAGTCCCCTTGTGGGTTTTATATGATAATATTAAAATAAGCCTCCTCTACAAATTCCTTAACGATTGTCATTACTGTAGCAATAATAAAAATGAGAGCTAGCTATTTATGGACCCCCTCAACTGCTTTTCGTGGTTCAATTTACACATGATAAATCCGTCTATTCCGTCGTTCTGCAAACAAAAAACAAATACTGGGAAAGTAACGATACGTCGTGAAAGATTTTTATTACTAGTTCCTACATTGAAATCTATGTGGAACCAAGTATTCCCCCTCCTCATCCACCATTTCCATTTGCTTCCAGGGTCCATCATAGCGATATGCAAATAGCGATCAACTGGCTATGATAAGTCATACGCTGCAACATGTGCCTTGGGAATAATCGAATGAAAATGGGTGACGATTCATATTCTTCAAAAGTTTGGATGTGCTTCAAATAAGGTCTGCACGTTAGCGAGGGACTCAGCAGGTTCGTTTCACATAAGTACGAATCCCACAGGACCCATACGGACATCTCAATAAGAGATAGTAACAGGGTGGTATAAGATTGATGTTTTATTTATTCTTACACATAGGGATAGTTTATAGTATCATGATTTTGCAGGATTAAGGTATATTATGAGTGGATGAGGAGTATGTGTGCACTAGATAGTCTACTGTTTCTGATGGGTTAAGATCCGGAGTTCAAAATGGAAATCCAACGAGATATCGAAACAAAGCTCACAATGTAAAGGACAAAATTTAATTAGGTACATAACGAAAACCTCTCCCCTCTGGGGATGATAGGGTTGTCGTGGTCAGACAATATCTTAACAAATTCCAGTTTACTCAATCAAGCTTGAGAAGATAGCTGAAGAATAACAGTGTAAATACTATTTGCAGCATTAATCAAGGAATGGCATGTCCACCATTTCCATGACGAAATCCTGTGATAAAGGGAGATTTCTTTCTCAAAAAAGTCATGGATAATGAACGTTTATGATTTACCATCAATAGATAATAAGACAGGAAAACAAGACGCAGATTTGACCCTTATTTAACTAACCCTCCTAACCCTCTACCCCCTCTATACACTCTCTCCCCCCAGTTCTCTAACGGGCTCTACCTCTCCTATTCTACAGCATGTACAATAAATCAATGAGCGAATCTCAGTCACTGGCCTAGGTAGCTTGTGGGTAACTTAGGGCAAACATCGCCTTGATCCTAGCGTGTCGCTTACATTGTTGGTTCAGGCATCCAGCACTTTCTACTGTTGAGTGACGACATACTTTATCGACAAGCAATCTAAAGGGCCTACCACTGGCAATGATTCGGTTATATCATTCATATAGGTAAAACCTTTCAGAGTATTACCCTTAATCGTTAGCTATAAAACCTCATCGATTGAGATGGTTATTATAGCAGCAGTGAAGTATCTACTATTTACCCTTCTTGGGCGACCACAACGCGCCTTTACTTCGTAAATTACATTTGCTCTTACATACTTACCATACTATAAATACATAATCCCTTCTCCCCAACAACTAATTCTTAAACAATCAATTCACTAATTACCTCACCCCCCCCCCCCCCACCTCCCCCCTACCATAAACCTATCCCTAAATTCCCCTACCCCCCTACCCCCCCACCCCACCAAACACAACCAACCTAAAATACAAACCACATCTAATACCCATTAAACTAATCATTCCCCCACCCCATTCCCCAAAACACACTACCCCACCCCCACAACCCACCACACACCACCCATCACCCACACAAAACCACAACAAAACCAACCCAAACCAACCATCCATCCAAACACACCACACCATACACAACCTAAACCCCACTAACCACCCCTACAAAAACACCCCACCCCACAACCCACCACCCCCCCACACCCCCCCCCCCCCCCCCACCACCCCCCCCCCCCCCCCCCCACCCCCCCACCCACCCCCACACCCCCCCCCACCCCCCCCCCCCCACCCAACACCCCCCCCCCCCCCCC